>JAZGLO010003787.1:0-40000 GCA_036873155.1 Biomphalaria sudanica | reverse complement strand
ACTGTCAGTCTGGGCGTTTACATGTACTTTAACTATCAGATTGTTTAAGAATAAAACAAAATACACTTTAAAAAAAAAACAGGCTATAAAAGACGCGTTTGTTGGGGCATGTGATGTCATATTGCATGAAGTCACTTTGTCTGATACATAGAAAACTTATTTGAATGACTCTCCAACCTTTGATTTAATGACATGTTTAATTAACCAGCTGTGAGCCGGGGAGGACCGGCTACATATCCATTAGGGCAAATGCATCCAATGAGGCGTGAATGGACACCCCCCCCCTTGTACGACAGCTAGTCGGTAAATGATTGTAAAGGGGTGTATAGGGTAGCATCTTCAGTGGACAGGCAGTCGTATCCTCTACTGAGGGTTGCTTGGATTACTCTTGGTCCCCACTCGGTACCCAACTTGTGGCTCCCAGTAGCTTTAGTACGCGCAGCGGCCACACCAAAAGGAAAACGGCTTTGATTGGCCGGCTAAACCATGAAGAGGGTATCTGACCTGTCCATGACACTTAGTACACTGAGGTTCTGTCAAACCTAGCATGTGAAGTCTGGACTTGGTGGCCTGTGCGAAACGTCACAGAAACTAGACAAATCGGACAGAAAGGCAAAATACCAGCACAGCGCTGTGGAGCACTTAAGAGCAGGACAAGACGCACAGAAAGTCTCTGGACATCCACTGCACCCAAGCTTGTCCCCGGACGTCTTGACCAAATCTTGCTCCTGGAAAAGGATGGGCTTTAGGGCGAGAGAGTGAGGTCGACGTGTTGCGCGAATCCTCCTCACTTTAACCAAAATTTTCAGCGCCAGTCACTCAGTAGCCCCCCTCCCCCATGATTATAGAATGTAGTCATAGAAATTGATTAACCTAGCTGAGGAGACAACAAGAATGGCATGGGTTCGATCCCCATATTGAGTCTTATTGACCATTTGTTTCGTTACTTTCCATATAGAAATGTTTAGTTTGGGTTTCGGTTTTTTGGCACATCGGCACAATTTAAGCCATGTCGTTTAGTTTACTATACCATTGGAACATGAAGTAGGATTGATCTATGTATTCTTTTTACAGAGAGCTCACGTGGAACTATTAACCCTTATCCACTGAATATGTTATCAATAAAAATACAAGTGTAACATATTAGTATTTATCTACATTGCACTCTAGCGCGCCAGTGCAACACCGCTTGTGTTTACGTAAAACAAAATAGATTACCTAACATGTCTTCCCTCTTGTCTTTGTATAAATACACTTATTCTACAAGGAGCAGAGATATCTAGATCTCGATTAGAAAGAAAAAAATAGTAACGCTTATAGATATTGATTTCATCTGTATAATAATTTTTAGGATGTGCGGTTGGATATTATTTATATCAAACCTTCGTGACCTTTGTAGGTCATGGCCATACTCTCAATTCCCAAAGCTCACCCTCCCCACCCCCATTTTCTCAGGTTCAAAGATGCAATCAAGAGTGTAACCGGCTGAAACTGGCTGTAAGGGATGAGACAGACAAGGGAGAGAATCAGAGTGCGATAAGGAGGCCCTTGAAAGATCTCTGGGACAAGGCTCTGCTAAAAGAACAGTAACTCTATTATTTCTCTAGAATCTTGTGTGTGTGTGCGCGCGTCTAGGGCTCAGAAAAAAAAATTGCCCTATTTTTTTGCTTTTCTTTTGATGAAAATGTTTGCAAAAGTGCAAGAAGGATGTGACGTAGAGGATCAATATTTTTGTAGAGCAGACGACAAGGGAAGATTATCTAGAATTTCACTTTCAATAAGTCCAAATATTTCCACATTAACATGGAAAGCAGTTTTTACTATCTTTAAATTAAAGGCAAACTCCATGAGCGATAGGCTGTGCACAAGGGCATTCGGCTATATGGTAGAAATATTTAAGTTCACACTAATAAGTCTCTGGCTATTTACACTAAGTCAGTGATTCCCAAAGTGGTCTATATAGACCCCCAGGGGTCTATGAAGACTTCGAAGAGTCTACGAAAGTGAAAAAATAAATTGGGGGTCTACGATAATGAATTTCATTTCATTTGTGACTTTAATTTTCCCTTCCATTAATGCAATTATTTCCTACACTAATATGTAAATGTACCTTTAATCATTTAAATATTTATACTGCTATTCAAATGAAAAATAAAGATAAAGCTCAGAATACACCCACAAAATCTCACTTCGACATCATATAGAGAAGATGATGCGTTTGTGAGCGTCTTACAATGTCTCGGAAAACACTAAAGGTAAAAAACATTGATTTTACCAGCCCTTGAAGAAGTTTTAAAAACTTGTATCACACACAAACCTACATATGATATTATGAATTTTTTAAAGCAACAATACAGTTCAATGGCATATCGGTGGTATAAATTATAACATTAAAAGCTTCTTATGTAATTCTTTGCAAACGACATATACAGTTTGGGATCAACGGTCTAGCATGCTCTGACAGGATGTAGAGCTGTTTCCTGCAAACTGCCTAAGGGTTGCTTGCTGCTTATTTTTCCTCAGGGTTGACTCACAAAACCTTTCCCATGTTTGGGTATAGCTGCAAGGCAGCAGAGGTTTGAATTCAGTTCTTCTGCTAGGTGGGTAGAAAGCGCCCGCCTATCCAAAGCTTACTGGTTTTGGCGCCAGTTACTCATCTTCGCCCCTTCTCCTGTTAGTGAAAACAGTTCCGTAGCCCCAATATTTGAGCCACACATGAAAGATCAAGAAATACAAGAGAAACTGATCTTTATGAAAACGTTGTGACAAGAATCCCGAAAGCAAATGACTGAATTAATATTTAATGTTTCATAGAACAACAAATTCCTATATGAAACATTATATCCGTAGCAACGGATGATGAGCCTACAAAAAAACCCCAACATTTCCAGTGTGTTTGATTCCAGAAATATATATTTTGTTATTTTAATTGGCTTAAATTTCAATTTTATCAATCTGTATAACTTCAAATGTAGCTTTAAATTGCCTTTTCACTCTTAGACTCAATACAGTTAGACATTAGTTTTAACAAATGTTAATTGATTTGCAATAATGCAACACAAGTTAAGCAGGGGGTCTACGGAAAATCAGAAACCATGGCAAGGGGTCTACGAGACAAAAAAGTTTGGGAACCACTGCACCAAGTGTATCTTGGAAATTTAGGCACTGGAAATTTAGGCACCGGTAATGACATTTAGGTACCCGGAATTGAAAATCCTAGGCGTAACTAGGGTGGGGAAGGGAGGGGGAGAATTTGAGAATCTCCCTGGGTCCCCACTTCAGAGGGACCCCAAAATGTTGTTTACATTAAATATTACATATTACGCAAAATGCAGCCCCCCAAAGCCCCCCACCTAGCTACGCCACTGTTGAAAATGCAGTTAAAATTATTATAGTTAGTATTTTTGATGACGTCAACAATAGCTCACGCTCTAAGGATATACGTTACATTTGTAAACAATTTTCCTAAAAAATTCGGTCGTTATTAAAGAGGGGCTAATTTTCCGGTGCCTAATATTCCGACCTTTTTTTAAAAGTCAAATTTAACGGTGGCTAAATTCCCAGTGCCTCAATTTTCAGCTGAAAGTTGGAAATAAAGAGGGTAGAAAGATATGTCTATATGTGGACCAGGTCAGAGTTGGGGGGTGACCAGATGTCTACGCGTGGCCATCAAAATCTGTATTACACAGGAAAAATTACGTTATGCTAATATTGGCATGTTCAAGAGAAAAGTAATATGATGGCCATTTTTTTTTTCCACTGGAAATTTATTATCGAAAAACGGTCCCAAAGCTCGATCGATTTTGTCGCTTCTCATGTTAATCCCTGTAGATTTTTAGGGAAAAAATATTTGGCCTCGTTAATGTAAAAAAAAAAATGCACTAAGTTTATTTGGAGGATGGATCTTTAGAATTGCTCATCAACGCATGCAATTGTGGTTGTCTGAATAGACAGTCTGTGGTTGTCTAAATAGGCAGTTTGTGGTTGTCTGAATAGGCAGTGTGGGCGATAAGCTACGATTTAAATTGTAACTGATTGAATAGACTAGAACAGGGCCGGATTTTAATGGAGGGCAAGAAGAGCTACAGTCCAGGGGACCCCACAAGGAAAAAATCTATAATTTGACGAGTCAGAAACTTTAAGTTTTTTTGTTTTTGTAAATTGTTTTTCGCATTTTGACCAACAATTATTTACATCTTACAATTGTCATCAACGTAGTTGTTAAAAACTGTCTTCTTATAGTGTGCTCATATTCTTGTAATATACTTCGGATAAACCAAATACATTGAGAAAACCATACAAATTTACATTTTTTTTATACTAAACATGCATATAAAATTTACCTTTTTTAAAGGAAAGAAAATGTGATTTAATACACAGGCACTAAAATTATAACCAATCAAACAGCACATATCTTCAGTTAGTAGTGTTGTTTTTTTTAATTAATAATTGAACTTTTATTAAAGCTTTCAAAAAAGTATTGGGTCTCCACAAAAATTCTCCCCGGGGTCTCCACATGCCTAAATCCGGCCTTAAATAAAAGAGAGTTGATAACTGGATACATTTTTTCACTGTGAATATTTAGATAGACCAGTGATGCCACTGACTACTGCCCGCTAGCCAGATCCGGCCCTCGACATGGTTTCATCCTACCCGCCACAACGTCGGTAGAAAATATTGAAAGCCCCCGCCCACCGAAAAAAAAGTTGCAAAATGAATGTTTATCTATGTTTGGGGTCTCATTTTTATATGATGTCCTACAAGTACTAGATTCAGGGGTTTCTCGTAAAATTAGCATTCGGTCATTTTCGTTTCGTTTTTTGTATCGGTAGTGTGGCCCGGGACACGAGTGTCGGAAATGAAATCCCCCGCAGGTTGAATTAGGTTGGGCATCACTGAGATAGACTATTGATGCTGCTCCTGTTTCTTCTTGTAGGATTTGAGTTCCAACAAACAAGTTTCGAAAGCTAATCAATAAACAAATTTTGAGCAACTGTGCAGAATGATGATTGTTTAGCTCCCTTTGAAGGAATGACGTATGTTAGCTCCCTTTGAGCCATCCATAGCATACAGTCCGGTGGCGAGCATTGTGTTAACTTGTCGATTAGAGGTGAGTTAAGGAAATACACTGCCGAGAAGCGGAGATCAATACTTTAGATTGGAAACCATAAAACTTAGGAGTGCTGAGTTTCTTTGATCTTGTAGTCAGAGCGCAGGTCCATCCATTGGAAATCAATCAATTGAAATGACGTTGTTGTCTCCGGTGATAGATTTAGAATTTCATTAGGGACAGGACTTTTTTTTAGCATTCTGTCAATATAAACTTTGTACTAAAACACAAGAGCATGGCACTGATCAATTAAACCCAGACAGCTTTGGCTAATTTTATCCAGTTTTATCCTGATTAGTTTAGCACACCGGTGGCATTTTATTTTACCTCGGCTCTTCATTTCTTTCAATAAATAATGTTGGCTATGTAGTGTTTAAAAAAGTATGTCTTTGAATACAGAATTCTGTGCACTTTAAGCAGCCCTGCTGGCCGTCACAGAGTTTGTTATAAACTACATGTTGCTGTAGAAATAGTTGAACGTGTACAAACTCGTGGGAAAATGTAGAGTACTAAGAGGTAGGCCCACAGTGGCAAAAGACAGAGAAATGAAGAAAGACGGTAGAAAGATCATGTGTGGTGCCCCAACGGTTCAACAGACTAACTAAGGAAGAGGGAACGGATTGTATTAAGTAATTAAAATGATTAACTTGTTTGTATCCATTGTAAGCCTATTATTTCCCCTCTAAAGTAAGTACATCGCCCCTTATGAGATGCAAGAGCAGGGGATCGAACCTATTGCTTAACAGGCAACACTTCCCCCTTTTGGCTCCACCTATGACTGACCCAAAAATCTGGCCGTGAAATCATTCCTTGGCCCATAAATCTATTGAAGTGGTGTCTGAGATTTCCTCACAATTCTCTTCTTTTTGGTTTAATCAAGTTTTAAAGTGCTGGTAGAGATTGACATTATAAGAAAGACTCATGAAAAAAAAACATCAATATGACCAGGGAGTTTGTTTTAGGAGAAAATCCTGGCCAAAAGTTTAAAGCTCTGAATGTACCAAACTGGCCAACCGAAATAAGGACTAAAAACAAAAATATCGATGGAGCAAAGAAAAACTTGGAAAATGGTTTCTATTATTAGAATGAAAGATGGATCTAAATTGGACAAAGTTACTTACAAATAGTTATCATGATGTATCTATAGGTTTCTAAATGTATCTTAAATATTTTGTTGGGCTTGTGAAAAACAAGAAAGACTTAAAGGGGGACAAGTAGTATTTGATAACAAAAGAAAGAAGAAAAAATAATTTATAGGCAAGTTGAAGAGGGGAGATAATGAAAAGATGGAAATGACACTGAGAGTTGTCTGGACATGATCGATTCGAACACAATGTCTCAGATCGTATAAAAAAAAACGATCTATACCTAGAGACAGATGTTTAACATCAATTCTTATTAGATAAATAATAAATAGTTTTTTTTAAACATTGAATGAAAACGGATACACTGAAAGCTCACTCATCAAATGATCAATCAGAGCGATATGACATGCTGAATTAAAAAAGTTAGAAATACACAATATGGAAAATATACATTTGTTTTTAAAAAAATGCTGTAGTCACATGCCATAGTACAAATAGAAAGTAATGTGACTTTATTATCTTCATTTGCATGTACATTAGACCTAATATGGTGCGAATTACCAGAGAAGTAGCTTCGGGTCACATGATGTAGGCCTATACATTCACATGGTTAAATTGCATTAATAATAGTAAAGGTTGGTCTTAGACTACTTAGATGCCCCTACATGAAAATACTGGCACTCAATCAATGCGAAATGCTAAGAGCAGTCCATGCCACGTAAAATATTGCACTCCTCATAAATCTTCGGACTCGAAGGCAAGCCTTATGTATATGTTTCTAGTCATCTTTCTCTGTCCTTCTCTGTATGTATCAATACATCCCCCAATAACTCTGTGCCATATATTGGCCATGTATCAATACATCCCCAATAACTCTGTGTCATATCAAGGCCATGTATCAATACATCCCCCAATAACTCTGTGTCATATCAACGCCATGTATCAATACATCCCCCAATAACTCTGTGTCATATCAACGCCATGTATCAATACATCCCCCAATAACTCTGTGCCATATATTGGCCATGTATCAATACATCCCCCAATAACTCTGTGTCATATCAAGGCCATGTATCAATACATCCCCCAATAACTCTGTGTCATATCATGGCCATGTATCAATACATCCCCCAATAACTCTGTGTCATATCATGGCCATGTATCAATACATCCCCCAATAACTCTGTGTCATATCATGGCCATGTATCAATACATCCCCCAATAACTCTGTGTCATATCAACGCCATGTATCAATACATCCCCCAATAACTCTGTGCCATATATTGGCCATGTATCAATACATCCCCCAATAACTCTGTGTCATATCAAGGCCATGTATCAATACATCCCCCAATAACTCTGTGTCATATCAACGCCATGTATCAATACATCCCCCAATAACTCTGTGCCATATATTGGCCATGTATCAATACATCCCCCAATAACTCTGTGTCATATCAAGGCCATGTATCAATACATCCCCCAATAACTCTGTGTCATATCATGGCCATGTATCAATACATCCCCCAATAACTCTGTGTCATATCATGGCCATGTATCAATACATCCCCCAATAACTCTGTGTCATATCATGGCCATGTATCAATACATCCCCCAATAACTCTGTGTCATATCATGGCCATGTATCAATACATCCCCCAATAACTCTGTGTCATATCATGGCCATGTATCAATACATCCCCCAATAACTCTGTGTCATATCAACGCCATGTATCAATACATCCCCCAATAACTCTGTGCCATATATTGGCCATGTATCAATACATCCCCCAATAACTCTGTGTCATATCAAGGCCATGTATCAATACATCCCCCAATAACTCTGTGTCATATCAACGCCATGTATCAATACATCCCCCAATAACTCTGTGCCATATATTGGCCATGTATCAATACATCCCCCAATAACTCTGTGTCATATCAAGGCCATGTATCAATACATCCCCCAATAACTCTGTGTCATATCATGGCCATGTATCAATACATCCCCCAATAACTCTGTGTCATATCATGGCCATGTATCAATATACCCCCAATAACTTTGTCATATGGCCATTTACCAATACATCCGTAATAACTCTGTGTCATATCATGGCCTCATATATTTCATTGTGATGGCTACCTGTTTTTTCTCCGACAAGGTGACAACATCCATTTCCATTCAGAGTTTCACGGGCAGAATCGCTGCAACTAATCCAGTAGTCTCTGTGGCTTCGTGGGCAGGAAAGCTTCATGGGCTGGATATGAATCGCGGGCCGTGGTTTAGACATCACTGCTTTATACACTTATCTTAGCTAAATAAGACTACCTGGACGTTAAGGTAATATGTAATAAATTGAACACATTGTTTCTACTGTTAGTGGGTCAAGATAGCAAGCAAAATAAATAAACACAGCTTATATTAGGGAAACTGCATATTTACAGCAATATCTCTAAATGCTGTAAGATTTATTTCATTTTTTCTATATCAAACAAAATTAATTAATTACCCCTTATTAACTGACTTATTTGTTCATCTTATGAATGATTCACGTTTAGTTAAGAACAAAGACTAATTGTGCAAAGTTTCAATTTGATCTGAGAATGATGAGTGGGTGAAATAACGTGTACACAATTTGTACAAGACAAACAGACAGACAGACAGACAGAAGGAGTGACTTTACATAAGCTTTGAAAAAAAAAAAAAAAGCGGGAAAAGTTGGGTGGGTCGGGTTTTGCTAACAATTATTTCTTTATTTCTCCAAAGACAATAGTCTGTAATTAGTAATTACCTTCCACCCGAGCCACGACTTATGCCTCTTGAGACTTCTATCACCATGTAATGAAGTTACGTACACGGTGTAACTTCTTCCCTCCCTAGCACCAATATCACGTGGTTCCCGTGGCAGAAGATTGAGTGTATGATAATGTTAAGAATTAGACTCTACCGAGAATTCTACATCCCTTTAAGACTTGCCTCTCAGAGGTGAATTGTTTGCAGTTATCTACGACTCTTAGAATTAGAATGCCAGCGGGAATCCCCGTTGCTAAAATTAGCTGATATATGATGTAAATAGTTGACCGCATGTTGATTCTTACAGACTGCTGATCGTTTATTCATTTGGACTAGACACTGTTGAAACTGATATGGGTTAACGGTAGATGTTGTTAGTTATTTGAAAGTTGTTGTTTTTGTTTTGTTTGCAGTATCCCCCCAAACCATCTTCTCTTCATTCTCTCGCTCTGGTCTAGCGTGATGTCACGAGAGGATATGGCCGTGACGTCACATTTAAGTACCGGTGATTTTTGACAACCGTCGACGTTATCTGTCTGGCTGAGTCTATGGTCACGTGTTATGCACCACCAGTCACGTGACGAACGTAAATGAAAGCCCCCACCCCACCCCCAACCACGTACATGTAAAACGCGTTACATTAAAGAGTTAAAATGTCGAAAAAAAGAGAGATAAGGAATGATAAAAGAGAGAGAGAGAGTGAGAGAGAGAGGAAGAGAGAAAGAAAGAAAAATATAGAGAGAAAGAGGGAGAGAAAGAGACAGTGAGAAAGAAAGAGAGAGGGGGGTGAGACTACGATAGTTCGGAAATGTAAAAAGATGATTGATGTGCTGACCACATGACACCATTGTTAAAAAGTTGGTTGTTTGCCTAAGGACCTGATGACAACCAACACACACACACACACAGTGTATTTACATACACACAATATATATTTACACACATATAGAATGTGTTTACACACATAGAGAATATATATATATATATATATATATATATATATATATATAAACATACACTCTACAGTATATTTACACGCATTGCTAAACAGAAATGAAAGAGGATGTGACGTCATTGGAACAGAAACGATAGAATGCTGGGTGAATGTCATCAATGTTTCATAACATGATGTTTTGTAATGCAATAACGATGTCGCTGTCTCATTGACATTTCCGAGTGAGTCTACCTCTTGACAGACTGGTTTTAAATAGAACATCTCAAAGTCTTAAGGTTTGGCTTAAAGCAGTGGGAACAAAAATTATGAAAGTTAACTTTTTTTTTTTACAAAGCTTATATCAACTCACTTTGTCTGTATGTCTGGTAAAAAGTTTGTACACGTTTTTTCTCCAACACCCAATCTCGGATCAAGTTGGCATTTAGTGTAGGCTGGGTGTTTCCTCAGGTTTTATTTTTAATATATATAAACAGGGCCGGTCCTAGCCATTGCGGGGCCCTATACTTAATGGATTGCGCGGGGCCTAGTCTGGGTAGGGATAACCATAATGTCAACATTAAAATTTTGTATTAGAAGATACATTCGTCTAAAATTTTATTCAGTGAAAGCTGACAATGCCGGGTTTTTTTTATCGCACAAAGGATTGACAATTTGGTCTATTTTTCAGGAGATTTTTATGACTTTTCAAGATATTCAGGACTTTTCAGGATATTTTTAATTTCAGAATATCTCCAGAACTTTTTGCTATATCTTGCAATTACATGAGATTTCCAGTAGCCCCTAGAAAATCAAGAAGTTGAGAAAAACTTGTTACTATATATAAGTTATAATGCTTTAATTCGATAATTTACACCTAGAATTAGCACGGGGCCTATGAAAGTGCGGGGCCCACTGCGACCGTATAGGTTGCAGTGGCCTAAGTCCGGCCCTGTATATAAACCGCGCATTTGAAGGAAGTTTTCGGTCTTGGCAATTTGCTCCAATACTGATGTACAAGAACATCCGGGTCTAAAAACTGGAACCGGAAGTATCCATGGGACAAGGTGGGGTATCCATGGGACAAGGTGGAGTATCCATGGGACAAGGTGGAGTATCCATGGGACAAGGTGAGGTATCCATGGGACAAGGTGGAGTATCCATGGGACAAGGTGGGGTATCCATGGGACAAGGTGGAGTATCCATGGGACAAGGTGGAGTATCCATGGGACAAGGTGGGGTAGCCGTGGGACAAGGTGGGGTATCCATGGGACAAGGTGGGGTATCCATGGGACAAGGTGAAGTATCCATGGGACAAGGTGAAGTATCCATGGGACAAGGTGGGGTATCCATGGGACAAGGTGGAGTATCCATGGGACAAGGTGGGGTATCCATGGGACAAGGTGGGGTATCCATGGGACAAGGTGGGGTATCCATGGGACAAAGTGGGGTATCCATGGGACAAGGTGGGGTATCCATGGGACAAGGTGGGGTATCCATGGGACAAGGTGGGGTATCCATGGGACAAGGTGGGGTATCCATGGGACAAGGTGGGGTATCCATGGGACAAGGTGGAGTATCCATGGGACAAGGTGGGGTATCCATGGGACAAGGTGGAGTATCCATGGGACAAGGTGGGGTATCCATGGGACAAGGTGGAGTATCCATGGGACAAGGTGGAATATCCATGGGACAAGGTGGGGTATCCATGGGACAAGGTGGGGTATCCATGGGACAAGGTGGGGTATCCATGGGACAAGGTGGGGTATCCATGGGACAAGGTGGAATATCCATGGGACAAGGTGGGGTATCCATGGGACAAGGTGGGGTATCCATGGGACAAGGTGGGGTATCCATGGGACAAGGTGGAGTATACATGGGACAAGGTGGAGTATCCATGGGACAAGGTGGGGTATCCATGGGACAAGGAGGAGTATCCATGGGACAAGGAGGAGTATCCATGGGACAACGTGGGGTATTCATGGGACATGGTGGGGTATCCATGGGACAAGGTGGAGTGCAGTCCAGACCTTCGTCAAAAAGCACCTAGAGAGGGGGGAGGTCCACTATTTTTCGCTTAGTGAAATGCAAGTGGAAAGGCAGTGGGGTTATTTATTTCTCTTGGTCATTTCCAAGCCCCAATACTCACACGGGGGAGCATCGCCACAAAGTGGAGGTTTGGAGTCAAAGTTTTCCTTCTCTTATATGAGTTGCGTTATTCAGGCTGACACGAAGCTAAACTGGTTTTGAGGCGCCAGTGTTCCGCCTTTCATCCCTTCTCCTGTCAGTTTGTAAGAACAGGTTCCGTCGGATTTTTGGGAAAATCATACGTGAAGGCCAGGAGCTGGATTTGACTGTCAGAGGCATTTACAGACGCAAGCCTTCAAGTTGAAACTTAGCACAGTTATTCATTGGCATAGACAAAAACATGAATCAATAAGAAAAATGAACTAATTATTAAATTTATTACTGGTAATTAATTATTTTGTTTGATAGCAAATAGGAATATTAATCATTCAGCATTCCCAGATAAGTTGGGTTTCGTCCTCTAAGATAATTGAAAATATTGTATAATTCTTGGATGAAGTCAAAACTTTATAACAATTATTTATTGAACCTTAACAAAAACTTGAATCAACAAAAATTTATCCAATTAGCTGATTAATTGTTGGTAATTATTTTGTTTGAAAATGAATAAGGGAAATAACTTCTACATTACTGACAGATATAGTTGTAAGTGAGGAGTCTTTTCCCCTTAGATAAGCTAAAAAAGGATTTTAAAAAAATATTTGGCTTGTTTTACAACTCTTCTTATTAGCTTGCAAACTTTTCATGGGCAGAATATAGCCCCGCGGGCCACATGCGGCCCACCAAGGTGTTTTATGTGGCCCGCCGACACCTACAGAAATCAGATGTGCATTCGGACATGGATTTAGGAAATTACTCTAACGATTTTCCTAGAAATTTGACAGTTAATGTAAACATTTGGGAAAAGAATTACTAGCCCATTGGCCTTCATAATCTTTCAAAATACAATAATTTTAAAGTTAAATTAGGCTAAGTTGGTCATACTTTCAGCGGGTACTCCCACACTCGACTCCAATGTTTTGTATATTCAGTAAAGATTTGAATAAAATCAATAGAAGTTCATAAACATCGTGCGCACCGTGTTATGTATAAATGAGCTGAAGAGTTGAAGAACTTGATTGTGCAGAGCTCCCTGTTACTATTGAAGAGTGACAAGTAATAAAAAGAATGAGAACTTGTAGACTATTGTCAGCTTCATACAGAAGGAACCGATGGTGTTTTTAAAAATCGTGTTTACGTTGCTTGTTTTAAATTGCAGAAATAAATTACTGCTTTTCTATAGCGCTACTTTCATGCTTAGAGCATGCTCAGAGCGCTATGGTCTAATCTCGTTTGTGAACCAGTGGGGAAGGGAGAAGGTTTTCCGTGCTACCTTTAGGCGCTCAGTAAACACAATTCTGCTCGAGTCGGGTGTCGAACCTCGAGTCCCCTTCATAGGTAGCCAAGCCAAGCTAAGATCAAGAGTACTTAGCCTCTCGACCACGCATCCAACGTACTTAGCCTCTCAACCACGCATCCAACGTACTTAGCCTCTCAACCACGCATCCAACGTACTTAGCCTCTCGACCACGCATCCAACGTACTTAGCCTCTCGACCACGCATCCAACGTACTTAGCCTCTCGACCACGCATCCAACGTACTTAGCCTCTCGACCACGCATCCAACGTACTTAGCCTCTCGACCACGCATCCAACGTACTTAGCCTCTCGACCACGCATCCAACGTACTTAGCCTCTCGACCACGCATCCAACGTACTTAGCCTCTCGACCACGCATCCAACGTACTTAGCCTCTCGACCACGCATCCAACGTACTTAGCCTCTCGACCACGCATCCAACGTACTTAGCCTCTCGACCACGCATCCAACGTACTTAGCCTCTCGACCACGCATCCAACGTACTTAGCCTCTCGACCACGCATCCAACGTACTTAGCCTCTCGACCACGCATCCAACGTACTTAGCCTCTCGACCACGCATCCAACGTACTTAGCCTCTCGACCACGCATCCAACGTACTTAGCCTCTCGACCACGCATCCAACGTACTTAGCCTCTCGACCACGCATCCAACGTACTTAGCCTCTCGACCACGCATCCAACGTACTTAGCCTCTCGACCACGCATCCAACGTACTTAGCCTCTCGACCACGCATCCAACGTACTTAGCCTCTCGACCACGCATCCAACGTACTTAGCCTCTCCACCACGCATCCAACGTACTTAGCCTCTCAACCACGCATCCAACGTACTTAGCCTCTCAACCACGCATCCAACGTACTTAGCCTCTCAACCACGCATCCAACGTACTTAGCCTCTCAACCACGCATCCAACGTACTTAGCCTCTCAACCACGCATCCAACGTACTTAGCCTCTCAACCACGCATCCAACGTACTTAGCCTCTCGACCACGCATCCAACGTACTTAGCCTCTCAACCACGCATCCAACGTACTTAGCCTCTCGACCACGCATCCAACGTACTTAGCCTCTCAACCAAGCATCCAACGTACTTAGCCTCTCGACCACGCATCCAACGTACTTAGCCTCTCAACCACGCATCCAACGTACTTAGCCTCTCAACCACGCATCCAACGTACTTAGCCTCTCAACCACGCATCCAACGTACTTAGCCTCTCGACCACGCATCCAACGTACTTAGCCTCTCAACCACGCATCCAACGTACTTAGCCTCTCGACCACGCATCCAACGTACTTAGCCTCTCGACCACGCATCCAACGTACTTAGCCTCTCAACCACGCATCCAACGTACTTAGCCTCTCGACCACGCATCCAACGTACTTAGCCTCTCAACCACGCATCCAACGTACTTAGCCTCTCAACCACGCATCCAACGTACTTAGCCTCTCAACCACGCATCCAACGTACTTAGCCTCTCAACCACGCATCCAACGTACTTAGCCTCTCAACCACGCATCCAACGTACTTAGCCTCTCAACCACGCATCCAACGTACTTAGCCTCTCAACCACGCATCCAACGTACTTAGCCTCTCAACCACGCATCCAACGTACTTAGCCTCTCAACCACGCATCCAACGTACTTAGCCTCTCAACCACGCATCCAACGTACTTAGCCTCTCAACCACGCATCCAACGTACTTAGCCTCTCAACCACGCATCCAACGTACTTAGCCTCTCGACCACGCATCCAACGTACTTAGCCTCTCGACCACGCATCCAACGTACTTAGCCTCTCGACCACGCATCCAACGTACTTAGCCTCTCGACCACGCATCCAACGTACTTAGCCTCTCGACCACGCATCCAACGTACTTAGCCTCTCGACCACGCATCCAACGTACTTAGCCTCTCGACCACGCATCCAACGTACTTAGCCTCTCGACCACGCATCCAACGTACTTAGCCTCTCGACCACGCATCCAACGTACTTAGCCTCTCGACCACGCATCCAACGTACTTAGCCTCTCGACCACGCATCCAACGTACTTAGCCTCTCGACCACGCATCCAACGTACTTAGCCTCTCGACCACGCATCCAACGTACTTAGCCTCTCGACCACGCATCCAACGTACTTAGCCTCTCGACCACGCATCCAACGTACTTAGCCTCTCGACCACGCATCCAACGTACTTAGCCTCTCGACCACGCATCCAACGTACTTAGCCTCTCGACCACGCATCCAACGTACTTAGCCTCTCGACCACGCATCCAACGTACTTAGCCTCTCGACCACGCATCCAACGTACTTAGCCTCTCGACCACGCATCCAACGTACTTAGCCTCTCGACCACGCATCCAACGTACTTAGCCTCTCGACCACGCATCCAACGTACTTAGCCTCTCGACCACGCATCCAACGTACTTAGCCTCTCGACCACGCATCCAACGTACTTAGCCTCTCGACCACGCATCCAACGTACTTAGCCTCTCGACCACGCATCCAACGTACTTAGCCTCTCGACCACGCATCCAACGTACTTAGCCTCTCGACCACGCATCCAACGTACTTAGCCTCTCGACCACGCATCCAACGTACTTAGCCTCTCGACCACGCATCCAACGTACTTAGCCTCTCGACCACGCATCCAACGTACTTAGCCTCTCGACCACGCATCCAACGTACTTAGCCTCTCAACCACGCATCCAACGTACTTAGCCTCTCAACCACGCATCCAACGTACTTAGCCTCTCAACCACGCATCCAACGTACTTAGCCTCTCAACCACGCATCCAACGTACTTAGCCTCTCAACCACGCATCCAACGTACTTAGCCTCTCGACCACGCATCCAACGTACTTAGCCTCTCAACCACGCATCCAACGTACTTAGCCTCTCAACCACGCATCCAACGTACTTAGCCTCTCAACCACGCATCCAACGTACTTAGCCTCTCAACCACGCATCCAACGTACTTAGCCTCTCAACCACGCATCCAACGTACTTAGCCTCTCAACCACGCATCCAACGTACTTAGCCTCTCGACCACGCATCCAACGTACTTAGCCTCTCGACCACGCATCCAACGTACTTAGCCTCTCAACCACGCATCCAACGTACTTAGCCTCTCAACCACGCATCCAACGTACTTAGCCTCTCAACCACGCATCCAACGTACTTAGCCTCTCAACCACGCATCCAACGTACTTAGCCTCTCAACCACGCATCCAACGTACTTAGCCTCTCAACCACGCATCCAACGTACTTAGCCTCTCAACCACGCATCCAACGTACTTAGCCTCTCAACCACGCATCCAACGTACTTAGCCTCTCAACCACGCATCCAACGTACTTAGCCTCTCAACCACGCATCCAACGTACTTAGCCTCTCAACCACGCATCCAACGTACTTAGCCTCTCAACCACGCATCCAACGTACTTAGCCTCTCAACCACGCATCCAACGTACTTAGCCTCTCAACCACGCATCCAACGTACTTAGCCTCTCAACCACGCATCCAACGTACTTAGCCTCTCGACCACGCATCCAACGTACTTAGCCTCTCAACCACGCATCCAACGTACTTAGCCTCTCAACCACGCATCCAACGTACTTAGCCTCTCGACCACGCATCCAACGTACTTAGCCTCTCAACCACGCATCCAACGTACTTAGCCTCTCGACCACGCATCCAACGTACTTAGCCTCTCAACCACGCATCCAACGTACTTAGCCTCTCAACCACGCATCCAACGTACTTAGCCTCTCAACCACGCATCCAACGTACTTAGCCTCTCGACCACGCATCCAACGTACTTAGCCTCTCAACCACGCATCCAACGTACTTAGCCTCTCAACCACGCATCCAACGTACTTAGCCTCTCGACCACGCATCCAACGTACTTAGCCTCTCAACCACGCATCCAACGTACTTAGCCTCTCAACCACGCATCCAACGTACTTAGCCTCTCAACCACGCATCCAACGTACTTAGCCTCTCAACCACGCATCCAACGTACTTAGCCTCTCAACCACGCATCCAACGTACTTAGCCTCTCAACCACGCATCCAACGTACTTAGCCTCTCAACCACGCATCCAACGTACTTAGCCTCTCAACCACGCATCCAACGTACTTAGCCTCTCAACCACGCATCCAACGTACTTAGCCTCTCAACCACGCATCCAACGTACTTAGCCTCTCAACCACGCATCCAACGTACTTAGCCTCTCAACCACGCATCCAACGTACTTAGCCTCTCAACCACGCATCCAACGTACTTAGCCTCTCAACCACGCATCCAACGTACTTAGCCTCTCGACCACGCATCCAACGTACTTAGCCTCTCGACCACGCATCCAACGTACTTAGCCTCTCAACCACGCATCCAACGTACTTAGCCTCTCAACCACGCATCCAACGTACTTAGCCTCTCAACCACGCATCCAACGTACTTAGCCTCTCAACCACGCATCCAACGTACTTAGCCTCTCAACCACGCATCCAACGTACTTAGCCTCTCAACCACGCATCCAACGTACTTAGCCTCTCAACCACGCATCCAACGTACTTAGCCTCTCAACCACGCATCCAACGTACTTAGCCTCTCAACCACGCATCCAACGTACTTAGCCTCTCAACCACGCATCCAACGTACTTAGCCTCTCAACCACGCATCCAACGTACTTAGCCTCTCAACCACGCATCCAACGTACTTAGCCTCTCAACCACGCATCCAACGTACTTAGCCTCTCAACCACGCATCCAACGTACTTAGCCTCTCAACCACGCATCCAACGTACTTAGCCTCTCAACCACGCATCCAACGTACTTAGCCTCTCAACCACGCATCCAACGTACTTAGCCTCTCAACCACGCATCCAACGTACTTAGCCTCTCAACCACGCATCCAACGTACTTAGCCTCTCGACCACGCATCCAACGTACTTAGCCTCTCGACCACGCATCCAACGTACTTAGCCTCTCAACCACGCATCCAACGTACTTAGCCTCTCAACCACGCATCCAACGTACTTAGCCTCTCAACCACGCATCCAACGTACTTAGCCTCTCAACCACGCATCCAACGTACTTAGCCTCTCAACCACGCATCCAACGTACTTAGCCTCTCGACCACGCATCCAACGTACTTAGCCTCTCGACCACGCATCCAACGTACTTAGCCTCTCGACCACGCATCCAACGTACTTAGCCTCTCGACCACGCATCCAACGTACTTAGCCTCTCGACCACGCATCCAACGTACTTAGCCTCTCGACCACGCATCCAACGTACTTAGCCTCTCGACCACGCATCCAACGTACTTAGCCTCTCGACCACGCATCCAACGTACTTAGCCTCTCGACCACGCATCCAACGTACTTAGCCTCTCGACCACGCATCCAACGTACTTAGCCTCTCGACCACGCATCCAACGTACTTAGCCTCTCGACCACGCATCCAACGTACTTAGCCTCTCGACCACGCATCCAACGTACTTAGCCTCTCGACCACGCATCCAACGTACTTAGCCTCTCGACCACGCATCCAACGTACTTAGCCTCTCGACCACGCATCCAACGTACTTAGCCTCTCGACCACGCATCCAACGTACTTAGCCTCTCGACCACGCATCCAACGTACTTAGCCTCTCGACCACGCATCCAACGTACTTAGCCTCTCGACCACGCATCCAACGTACTTAGCCTCTCGACCACGCATCCAACGTACTTAGCCTCTCGACCACGCATCCAACGTACTTAGCCTCTCGACCACGCATCCAACGTACTTAGCCTCTCGACCACGCATCCAACGTACTTAGCCTCTCGACCACGCATCCAACGTACTTAGCCTCTCGACCACGCATCCAACGTACTTAGCCTCTTACCACGCATCCAACGTACTTAGCCTCTCGACCACGCATCCAACGTACTTAGCCTCTCGACCACGCATCCAACGTACTTAGCCTCTCGACCACGCATCCAACGTACTTAGCCTCTCGACCACGCATCCAACGTACTTAGCCTCTCGACCACGCATCCAACGTACTTAGCCTCTCGACCACGCATCCAACGTACTTAGCCTCTCGACCACGCATCCAACGTACTTAGCCTCTCAACCACGCATCCAACGTACTTAGCCTCTCAACCACGCATCCAACGTACTTAGCCTCTCAACCACGCATCCAACGTACTTAGCCTCTCAACCACGCATCCAACGTACTTAGCCTCTCGACCACGCATCCAACGTACTTAGCCTCTCGACCACGCATCCAACGTACTTAGCCTCTCAACCACGCATCCAACGTACTTAGCCTCTCAACCACGCATCCAACGTACTTAGCCTCTCAACCACGCATCCAACGTACTTAGCCTCTCAACCACGCATCCAACGTACTTAGCCTCTCAACCACGCATCCAACGTACTTAGCCTCTCAACCACGCATCCAACGTACTTAGCCTCTCAACCACGCATCCAACGTACTTAGCCTCTCAACCACGCATCCAACGTACTTAGCCTCTCAACCACGCATCCAACGTACTTAGCCTCTCAACCACGCATCCAACGTACTTAGCCTCTCAACCACGCATCCAACGTACTTAGCCTCTCAACCACGCATCCAACGTACTTAGCCTCTCAACCACGCATCCAACGTACTTAGCCTCTCAACCACGCATCCAACGTACTTAGCCTCTCAACCACGCATCCAACGTACTTAGCCTCTCAACCACGCATCCAACGTACTTAGCCTCTCAACCACGCATCCAACGTACTTAGCCTCTCGACCACGCATCCAACGTACTTAGCCTCTCAACCACGCATCCAACGTACTTAGCCTCTCGACCACGCATCCAACGTACTTAGCCTCTCGACCACGCATCCAACGTACTTAGCCTCTCAACCACGCATCCAACGTACTTAGCCTCTCAACCACGCATCCAACGTACTTAGCCTCTCAACCACGCATCCAACGTACTTAGCCTCTCAACCACGCATCCAACGTACTTAGCCTCTCAACCACGCATCCAACGTACTTAGCCTCTCGACCACGCATCCAACGTACTTAGCCTCTCGACCACGCATCCAACGTACTTAGCCTCTCGACCACGCATCCAACGTACTTAGCCTCTCGACCACGCATCCAACGTACTTAGCCTCTCGACCACGCATCCAACGTACTTAGCCTCTCGACCACGCATCCAACGTACTTAGCCTCTCGACCACGCATCCAACGTACTTAGCCTCTCGACCACGCATCCAACGTACTTAGCCTCTCGACCACGCATCCAACGTACTTAGCCTCTCGACCACGCATCCAACGTACTTAGCCTCTCGACCACGCATCCAACGTACTTAGCCTCTCGACCACGCATCCAACGTACTTAGCCTCTCGACCACGCATCCAACGTACTTAGCCTCTCGACCACGCATCCAACGTACTTAGCCTCTCGACCACGCATCCAACGTACTTAGCCTCTCGACCACGCATCCAACGTACTTAGCCTCTCGACCACGCATCCAACGTACTTAGCCTCTCGACCACGCATCCAACGTACTTAGCCTCTCGACCACGCATCCAACGTACTTAGCCTCTCGACCACGCATCCAACGTACTTAGCCTCTCGACCACGCATCCAACGTACTTAGCCTCTCGACCACGCATCCAACGTACTTAGCCTCTCGACCACGCATCCAACGTACTTAGCCTCTCGACCACGCATCCAACGTACTTAGCCTCTCGACCACGCATCCAACGTACTTAGCCTCTCGACCACGCATCCAACGTACTTAGCCTCTCAACCACGCATCCAACGTACTTAGCCTCTCGACCACGCATCCAACGTACTTAGCCTCTCGACCACGCATCCAACGTACTTAGCCTCTCGACCACGCATCCAACGTACTTAGCCTCTCGACCACGCATCCAACGTACTTAGCCTCTCGACCACGCATCCAACGTACTTAGCCTCTCGACCACGCATCCAACGTACTTAGCCTCTCGACCACGCATCCAACGTACTTAGCCTCTCAACCACGCATCCAACGTACTTAGCCTCTCAACCACGCATCCAACGTACTTAGCCTCTCAACCACGCATCCAACGTACTTAGCCTCTCAACCACGCATCCAACGTACTTAGCCTCTCAACCACGCATCCAACGTACTTAGCCTCTCAACCACGCATCCAACGTACTTAGCCTCTCAACCACGCATCCAACGTACTTAGCCTCTCAACCACGCATCCAACGTACTTAGCCTCTCGACCACGCATCCAACGTACTTAGCCTCCACCACGCATCCAACGTACTTAGCCTCTCAACCACGCATCCAACGTACTTAGCCTCTCAACCACGCATCCAACGTACTTAGCCTCTCAACCACGCATCCAACGTACTTAGCCTCTCAACCACGCATCCAACGTACTTAGCCTCTCGACCACGCATCCAACGTACTTAGCCTCTCGACCACGCATCCAACGTACTTAGCCTCTCGACCACGCATCCAACGTACTTAGCCTCTCAACCACGCATCCAACGTACTTAGCCTCTCAACCACGCATCCAACGTACTTAGCCTCTCAACCACGCATCCAACGTACTTAGCCTCTCAACCACGCATCCAACGTACTTAGCCTCTCAACCACGCATCCAACGTACTTAGCCTCTCAACCACGCATCCAACGTACTTAGCCTCTCAACCACGCATCCAACGTACTTAGCCTCTCAACCACGCATCCAACGTACTTAGCCTCTCAACCACGCATCCAACGTACTTAGCCTCTCAACCACGCATCCAACGTACTTAGCCTCTCAACCACGCATCCAACGTACTTAGCCTCTCAACCACGCATCCAACGTACTTAGCCTCTCAACCACGCATCCAACGTACTTAGCCTCTCAACCACGCATCCAACGTACTTAGCCTCTCAACCACGCATCCAACGTACTTAGCCTCTCAACCACGCATCCAACGTACTTAGCCTCTCGACACGCATCCAACGTACTTAGCCTCTCAACCACGCATCCAACGTACTTAGCCTCTCAACCACGCATCCAACGTACTTAGCCTCTCGACCACGCATCCAACGTACTTAGCCTCTCAACCACGCATCCAACGTACTTAGCCTCTCGACCACGCATCCAACGTACTTAGCCTCTCAACCACGCATCCAACGTACTTAGCCTCTCAACCACGCATCCAACGTACTTAGCCTCTCAACCACGCATCCAACGTACTTAGCCTCTCAACCACGCATCCAACGTACTTAGCCTCTCAACCACGCATCAACGTACTTAGCCTCTCAACCACGCATCCAACGTACTTAGCCTCTCGACCACGCATCCAACGTACTTAGCCTCTCAACACGCATCCAACGTACTTAGCCTCTCACCACGCATCCAACGTACTTAGCCTCTCAACCACGCATCCAACGTACTTAGCCTCTCAACCACGCATCCAACGTACTTAGCCTCTCAACCACGCATCCAACGTACTTAGCCTCTCAACCACGCATCCAACGTACTTAGCCTCTCAACCACGCATCCAACGTACTTAGCCTCTCAACCACGCATCCAACGTACTTAGCCTCTCAACCACGCATCCAACGTACTTAGCCTCTCAACCACGCATCCAACGTACTTAGCCTCTCAACCACGCATCCAACGTACTTAGCCTCTCAACCACGCATCCAACGTACTTAGCCTCTCAACCACGCATCCAACGTACTTAGCCTCTCAACCACGCATCCAACGTACTTAGCCTCTCGACCACGCATCCAACGTACTTAGCCTCTCGACCACGCATCCAACGTACTTAGCCTCTCGACCACGCATCCAACGTACTTAGCCTCTCGACCACGCATCCAACGTACTTAGCCTCTCGACCACGCATCCAACGTACTTAGCCTCTCGACCACGCATCCAACGTACTTAGCCTCTCGACCACGCATCCAACGTACTTAGCCTCTCGACCACGCATCCAACGTACTTAGCCTCTCGACCACGCATCCAACGTACTTAGCCTCTCGACCACGCATCCAACGTACTTAGCCTCTCGACCACGCATCCAACGTACTTAGCCTCTCGACCACGCATCCAACGTACTTAGCCTCTCGACCACGCATCCAACGTACTTAGCCTCTCGACCACGCATCCAACGTACTTAGCCTCTCGACCACGCATCCAACGTACTTAGCCTCTCGACCACGCATCCAACGTACTTAGCCTCTCGACCACGCATCCAACGTACTTAGCCTCTCGACCACGCATCCAACGTACTTAGCCTCTCGACCACGCATCCAACGTACTTAGCCTCTCGACCACGCATCCAACGTACTTAGCCTCTCGACCACGCATCCAACGTACTTAGCCTCTCGACCACGCATCCAACGTACTTAGCCTCTCGACCACGCATCCAACGTACTTAGCCTCTCGACCACGCATCCAACGTACTTAGCCTCTCGACCACGCATCCAACGTACTTAGCCTCTCGACCACGCATCCAACGTACTTAGCCTCTCGACCACGCATCCAACGTACTTAGCCTCTCGACCACGCATCCAACGTACTTAGCCTCTCGACCACGCATCCAACGTACTTAGCCTCTCGACCACGCATCCAACGTACTTAGCCTCTCGACCACGCATCCAACGTACTTAGCCTCTCGACCACGCATCCAACGTACTTAGCCTCTCGACCACGCATCCAACGTACTTAGCCTCTCGACCACGCATCCAACGTACTTAGCCTCTCAACCACGCATCCAACGTACTTAGCCTCTCAACCACGCATCCAACGTACTTAGCCTCTCAACCACGCATCCAACGTACTTAGCCTCTCAACCACGCATCCAACGTACTTAGCCTCTCAACCACGCATCCAACGTACTTAGCCTCTCAACCACGCATCCAACGTACTTAGCCTCTCAACCACGCATCCAACGTACTTAGCCTCTCAACCACGCATCCAACGTACTTAGCCTCTCAACACGCATCCAACGTACTTAGCCTCTCAACCACGCATCCAACGTACTTAGCCTCTCGACCACGCATCCAACGTACTTAGCCTCTCGACCACGCATCCAACGTACTTAGCCTCTCAACCACGCATCCAACGTACTTAGCCTCTCAACCACGCATCCAACGTACTTAGCCTCTCAACCACGCATCCAACGTACTTAGCCTCTCAACCACGCATCAACGTACTTAGCCTCTCAACCACGCATCCAACGTACTTAGCCTCTCAACCACGCATCCAACGTACTTAGCCTCTCAACCACGCATCCAACGTACTTAGCCTCTCAACCACGCATCCAACGTACTTAGCCTCTCAACCACGCATCCAACGTACTTAGCCTCTCAACCACGCATCCAACGTACTTAGCCTCTCAACCACGCATCCAACGTACTTAGCCTCTCAACCACGCATCCAACGTACTTAGCCTCTCAACCACGCATCCAACGTACTTAGCCTCTCAACCACGCATCCAACGTACTTAGCCTCTCAACCACGCATCCAACGTACTTAGCCTCTCGACCACGCATCCAACGTACTTAGCCTCTCAACCACGCATCCAACGTACTTAGCCTCTCAACCACGCATCCAACGTACTTAGCCTCTCGACCACGCATCCAACGTACTTAGCCTCTCAACCACGCATCCAACGTACTTAGCCTCTCGACCACGCATCCAACGTACTTAGCCTCTCAACCACGCATCCAACGTACTTAGCCTCTCAACCACGCATCCAACGTACTTAGCCTCTCAACCACGCATCCAACGTACTTAGCCTCTCGACCACGCATCCAACGTACTTAGCCTCTCAACCACGCATCCAACGTACTTAGCCTCTCAACCACGCATCCAACGTACTTAGCCTCTCGACCACGCATCCAACGTACTTAGCCTCTCAACCACGCATCCAACGTACTTAGCCTCTCAACCACGCATCCAACGTACTTAGCCTCTCAACCACGCATCCAACGTACTTAGCCTCTCAACCACGCATCCAACGTACTTAGCCTCTCAACCACGCATCCAACGTACTTAGCCTCTCAACCACGCATCCAACGTACTTAGCCTCTCAACCACGCATCCAACGTACTTAGCCTCTCAACCACGCATCCAACGTACTTAGCCTCTCAACCACGCATCCAACGTACTTAGCCTCTCAACCACGCATCCAACGTACTTAGCCTCTCAACCACGCATCCAACGTACTTAGCCTCTCAACCACGCATCCAACGTACTTAGCCTCTCAACCACGCATCCAACGTACTTAGCCTCTCAACCACGCATCCAACGTACTTAGCCTCTCGACCACGCATCCAACGTACTTAGCCTCTCGACCACGCATCCACGTACTTAGCCTCTCAACCACGCATCCAACGTACTTAGCCTCTCAACCACGCATCCAACGTACTTAGCCTCTCAACCACGCATCCAACGTACTTAGCCTCTCAACCACGCATCCAACGTACTTAGCCTCTCAACCACGCATCCAACGTACTTAGCCTCTCAACCACGCATCCAACGTACTTAGCCTCTCAACCACGCATCCAACGTACTTAGCCTCTCAACCACGCATCCAACGTACTTAGCTCTCAACCACGCATCAACGTACTTAGCCTCTCAACCACGCATCCAACGTACTTAGCCTCTCAACCACGCATCCAACGTACTTAGCCTCTCAACCACGCATCCAACGTACTTAGCCTCTCAACCACGCATCCAACGTACTTAGCCTCTCAACCACGCATCCAACGTACTTAGCCTCTCAACCACGCATCCAACGTACTTAGCCTCTCAACCACGCATCCAACGTACTTAGCCTCTCAACCACGCATCCAACGTACTTAGCCTCTCAACCACGCATCCAACGTACTTAGCCTCTCAACCACGCATCCAACGTACTTAGCCTCTCGACCACGCATCCAACGTACTTAGCCTCTCAACCACGCATCCAACGTACTTAGCCTCTCAACCACGCATCCAACGTACTTAGCCTCTCAACCACGCATCCAACGTACTTAGCCTCTCAACCACGCATCCAACGTACTTAGCCTCTCAACCACGCATCCAACGTACTTAGCCTCTCAACCACGCATCCAACGTACTTAGCCTCTCGACCACGCATCCAACGTACTTAGCCTCTCGACCACGCATCCAACGTACTTAGCCTCTCGACCACGCATCCAACGTACTTAGCCTCTCGACCACGCATCCAACGTACTTAGCCTCTCGACCACGCATCCAACGTACTTAGCCTCTCGACCACGCATCCAACGTACTTAGCCTCTCGACCACGCATCCAACGTACTTAGCCTCTCGACCACGCATCCAACGTACTTAGCCTCTCGACCACGCATCCAACGTACTTAGCCTCTCGACCACGCATCCAACGTACTTAGCCTCTCGACCACGCATCCAACGTACTTAGCCTCTCGACCACGCATCCAACGTACTTAGCCTCTCGACCACGCATCCAACGTACTTAGCCTCTCGACCACGCATCCAACGTACTTAGCCTCTCGACCACGCATCCAACGTACTTAGCCTCTCGACCACGCATCCAACGTACTTAGCCTCTCGACCACGCATCCAACGTACTTAGCCTCTCGACCACGCATCCAACGTACTTAGCCTCTCGACCACGCATCCAACGTACTTAGCCTCTCGACCACGCATCAACGTACTTAGCCTCTCGACCACGCATCCAACGTACTTAGCCTCTCGACCACGCATCCAACGTACTTAGCCTCTCGACCACGCATCCAACGTACTTAGCCTCTCGACCACGCATCCAACGTACTTAGCCTCTCGACCACGCATCCAACGTACTTAGCCTCTCAACCACGCATCCAACGTACTTAGCCTCTCGACCACGCATCCAACGTACTTAGCCTCTCGACCACGCATCCAACGTACTTAGCCTCTCGACCACGCATCCAACGTACTTAGCCTCTCGACCACGCATCCAACGTACTTAGCCTCTCGACCACGCATCCAACGTACTTAGCCTCTCGACCACGCATCCAACGTACTTAGCCTCTCGACCACGCATCCAACGTACTTAGCCTCTCAACCACGCATCCAACGTACTTAGCCTCTCAACCACGCATCCAACGTACTTAGCCTCTCAACCACGCATCCAACGTACTTAGCCTCTCAACCACGCATCCAACGTACTTAGCCTCTCAACCACGCATCCAACGTACTTAGCCTCTCAACCACGCATCCAACGTACTTAGCCTCTCAACCACGCATCCAACGTACTTAGCCTCTCAACCACGCATCAACGTACTTAGCCTCTCAACCACGCATCCAACGTACTTAGCCTCTCAACCACGCATCCAACGTACTTAGCCTCTCGACCACGCATCCAACGTACTTAGCCTCTCAACCACGCATCCAACGTACTTAGCCTCTCAACCACGCATCCAACGTACTTAGCCTCTCAACCACGCATCCAACGTACTTAGCCTCTCAACCACGCATCCAACGTACTTAGCCTCTCAACCACGCATCCAACGTACTTAGCCTCTCGACCACGCATCCAACGTACTTAGCCTCTCGACCACGCATCCAACGTACTTAGCCTCTCGACCACGCATCCAACGTACTTAGCCTCTCAACCACGCATCCAACGTACTTAGCCTCTCAACCACGCATCCAACGTACTTAGCCTCTCAACCACGCATCCAACGTACTTAGCCTCTCAACCACGCATCCAACGTACTTAGCCTCTCAACCACGCATCCAACGTACTTAGCCTCTCAACCACGCATCCAACGTACTTAGCCTCTCAACCACGCATCCAACGTACTTAGCCTCTCAACCACGCATCCAACGTACTTAGCCTCTCAACCACGCATCCAACGTACTTAGCCTCTCAACCACGCATCCAACGTACTTAGCCTCTCAACCACGCATCCAACGTACTTAGCCTCTCAACCACGCATCCAACGTACTTAGCCTCTCAACCACGCATCCAACGTACTTAGCCTCTCAACCACGCATCCAACGTACTTAGCCTCTCAACCACGCATCCAACGTACTTAGCCTCTCAACCACGCATCCAACGTACTTAGCCTCTCGACCACGCATCCAACGTACTTAGCCTCTCAACCACGCATCCAACGTACTTAGCCTCTCGACCACGCATCCAACGTACTTAGCCTCTCAACCACGCATCCAACGTACTTAGCCTCTCAACCACGCATCCAACGTACTTAGCCTCTCAACCACGCATCCAACGTACTTAGCCTCTCGACCACGCATCCAACGTACTTAGCCTCTCGACCACGCATCCAACGTACTTAGCCTCTCAACCACGCATCCAACGTACTTAGCCTCTCGACCACGCATCCAACGTACTTAGCCTCTCAACCACGCATCCAACGTACTTAGCCTCTCAACCACGCATCCAACGTACTTAGCCTCTCAACCACGCATCCAACGTACTTAGCCTCTCAACCACGCATCCAACGTACTTAGCCTCTCAACACGCATCCAACGTACTTAGCCTCTCAACCACGCATCCAACGTACTTAGCCTCTCGACCACGCATCCAACGTACTTAGCCTCTCAACCACGCATCCAACGTACTTAGCCTCTCGACCACGCATCCAACGTACTTAGCCTCTCAACCACGCATCCAACGTACTTAGCCTCTCAACCACGCATCCAACGTACTTAGCCTCTCAACCACGCATCCAACGTACTTAGCCTCTCAACCACGCATCCAACGTACTTAGCCTCTCAACCACGCATCCAACGTACTTAGCCTCTCAACCACGCATCCAACGTACTTAGCCTCTCAACCACGCATCCAACGTACTTAGCCTCTCAACCACGCATCCAACGTACTTAGCCTCTCAACCACGCATCCAACGTACTTAGCCTCTCAACCACGCATCCAACGTACTTAGCCTCTCAACCACGCATCCAACGTACTTAGCCTCTCAACCACGCATCCAACGTACTTAGCCTCTCAACCACGCATCCAACGTACTTAGCCTCTCGACCACGCATCCAACGTACTTAGCCTCTCGACCACGCATCCAACGTACTTAGCCTCTCGACCACGCATCCAACGTACTTAGCCTCTCGACCACGCATCCAACGTACTTAGCCTCTCGACCACGCATCCAACGTACTTAGCCTCTCGACCACGCATCCAACGTACTTAGCCTCTCGACCACGCATCCAACGTACTTAGCCTCTCGACCACGCATCCAACGTACTTAGCCTCTCGACCACGCATCCAACGTACTTAGCCTCTCGACCACGCATCCAACGTACTTAGCCTCTCGACCACGCATCCAACGTACTTAGCCTCTCGACCACGCATCCAACGTACTTAGCCTCTCGACCACGCATCCAACGTACTTAGCCTCTCGACCACGCATCCAACGTACTTAGCCTCTCGACCACGCATCCAACGTACTTAGCTCTCGACCACGCATCCAACGTACTTAGCCTCTCGACCACGCATCCAACGTACTTAGCCTCTCGACCACGCATCCAACGTACTTAGCCTCTCGACCACGCATCCAACGTACTTAGCCTCTCGACCACGCATCCAACGTACTTAGCCTCTCGACCACGCATCCAACGTACTTAGCCTCTCGACCACGCATCCAACGTACTTAGCCTCTCGACCACGCATCCAACGTACTTAGCCTCTCGACCACGCATCCAACGTACTTAGCCTCTCGACCACGCATCCAACGTACTTAGCCTCTCGACCACGCATCCAACGTACTTAGCCTCTCGACCACGCATCCAACGTACTTAGCCTCTCGACCACGCATCCAACGTACTTAGCCTCTCGACCACGCATCCAACGTACTTAGCCTCTCGACCACGCATCCAACGTACTTAGCCTCTCGACCACGCATCCAACGTACTTAGCCTCTCGACCACGCATCCAACGTACTTAGCCTCTCGACCACGCATCCAACGTACTTAGCCTCTCACCACGCATCCAACGTACTTAGCCTCTCAACACGCATCCAACGTACTTAGCCTCTCAACCACGCATCCAACGTACTTAGCCTCTCAACCACGCATCCAACGTACTTAGCCTCTCAACCACGCATCCAACGTACTTAGCCTCTCAACCACGCATCCAACGTACTTAGCCTCTCAACCACGCATCCAACGTACTTAGCCTCTCAACCACGCATCCAACGTACTTAGCTCTCAACCACGCATCCAACGTACTTAGCCTCTCAACCACGCATCCAACGTACTTAGCCTCTCAACCACGCATCCAACGTACTTAGCCTCTCAACCACGCATCCAACGTACTTAGCCTCTCGACCACGCATCCAACGTACTTAGCCTCTCGACCACGCATCCAACGTACTTAGCCTCTCAACACGCATCCAACGTACTTAGCCTCTCAACCACGCATCCAACGTACTTAGCCTCTCAACCACGCATCCAACGTACTTAGCCTCTCAACCACGCATCCAACGTACTTAGCCTCTCAACCACGCATCCAACGTACTTAGCCTCTCAACCACGCATCCAACGTACTTAGCCTCTCAACCACGCATCCAACGTACTTAGCCTCTCAACCACGCATCCAACGTACTTAGCCTCTCAACCACGCATCCAACGTACTTAGCCTCTCAACCACGCATCCAACGTACTTAGCCTCTCAACCACGCATCCAACGTACTTAGCCTCTCAACCACGCATCCAACGTACTTAGCCTCTCAACCACGCATCCAACGTACTTAGCCTCTCAACCACGCATCCAACGTACTTAGCCTCTCAACCACGCATCCAACGTACTTAGCCTCTCAACCACGCATCCAACGTACTTAGCCTCTCAACCACGCATCCAACGTACTTAGCCTCTCAACCACGCATCCAACGTACTTAGCCTCTCAACCACGCATCCAACGTACTTAGCCTCTCGACCACGCATCCAACGTACTTAGCCTCTCAACCACGCATCCAACGTACTTAGCCTCTCGACCACGCATCCAACGTACTTAGCCTCTCAACCACGCATCCAACGTACTTAGCCTCTCAACCACGCATCCAACGTACTTAGCCTCTCACCACGCATCCAACGTACTTAGCCTCTCGACCACGCATCCAACGTACTTAGCCTCTCAACCACGCATCCAACGTACTTAGCCTCTCAACCACGCATCCAACGTACTTAGCCTCTCAACCACGCATCCAACGTACTTAGCCTCTCAACCACGCATCCAACGTACTTAGCCTCTCAACCACGCATCCAACGTACTTAGCCTCTCAACCACGCATCCAACGTACTTAGCCTCAACCACGCATCCAACGTACTTAGCCTCTCAACCACGCATCCAACGTACTTAGCCTCTCAACCACGCATCCAACGTACTTAGCCTCTCAACCACGCATCCAACGTACTTAGCCTCTCAACCACGCATCCAACGTACTTAGCCTCTCAACCACGCATCCAACGTACTTAGCCTCTCAACCACGCATCCAACGTACTTAGCCTCAACCACGCATCCAACGTACTTAGCCTCTCAACCACGCATCCAACGTACTTAGCCTCTCAACCACGCATCCAACGTACTTAGCCTCTCAACCACGCATCCAACGTACTTAGCCTCTCAACCACGCATCCAACGTACTTAGCCTCTCAACCACGCATCCAACGTACTTAGCCTCTCAACCACGCATCCAACGTACTTAGCCTCTCACCACGCATCCAACGTACTTAGCCTCTCACCACGCATCCAACGTACTTAGCCTCTCAACCACGCATCCAACGTACTTAGCCTCTCAACCACGCATCCAACGTACTTAGCCTCTCAACCACGCATCCAACGTACTTAGCCTCTCAACCACGCATCCAACGTACTTAGCCTCTCAACCACGCATCCAACGTACTTAGCCTCTCAACCACGCATCCAACGTACTTAGCCTCTCAACCACGCATCCAACGTACTTAGCCTCTCAACCACGCATCCAACGTACTTAGCCTCTCAACCACGCATCCAACGTACTTAGCCTCTCAACCACGCATCCAACGTACTTAGCCTCTCAACCACGCATCCAACGTACTTAGCCTCTCAACCACGCATCCAACGTACTTAGCCTCTCAACCACGCATCCAACGTACTTAGCCTCTCGACCACGCATCCAACGTACTTAGCCTCTCGACCACGCATCCAACGTACTTAGCCTCTCAACCACGCATCCAACGTACTTAGCCTCTCAACCACGCATCCAACGTACTTAGCCTCTCAACCACGCATCCAACGTACTTAGCCTCTCAACCACGCATCCAACGTACTTAGCCTCTCAACCACGCATCCAACGTACTTAGCCTCTCGACCACGCATCCAACGTACTTAGCCTCTCGACCACGCATCCAACGTACTTAGCCTCTCGACCACGCATCCAACGTACTTAGCCTCTCGACCACGCATCCAACGTACTTAGCCTCTCGACCACGCATCCAACGTACTTAGCCTCTCGACCACGCATCCAACGTACTTAGCCTCTCGACCACGCATCCAACGTACTTAGCCTCTCGACCACGCATCCAACGTACTTAGCCTCTCGACCACGCATCCAACGTACTTAGCTCTCGACACGCATCAACGTACTTAGCCTCTCGACCACGCATCCAACGTACTTAGCCTCTCGACCACGCATCCAACGTACTTAGCCTCTCGACCACGCATCCAACGTACTTAGCCTCTCGACCACGCATCCAACGTACTTAGCCTCTCGACCACGCATCCAACGTACTTAGCCTCTCGACCACGCATCCAACGTACTTAGCCTCTCGACCACGCATCCAACGTACTTAGCCTCTCGACCACGCATCCAACGTACTTAGCCTCTCGACCACGCATCCAACGTACTTAGCCTCTCGACCACGCATCCAACGTACTTAGCCTCTCGACCACGCATCCAACGTACTTAGCCTCTCGACCACGCATCCAACGTACTTAGCCTCTCGACCACGCATCCAACGTACTTAGCCTCTCGACCACGCATCCAACGTACTTAGCCTCTCGACCACGCATCCAACGTACTTAGCCTCTCGACCACGCATCCAACGTACTTAGCCTCTCACCACGCATCCAACGTACTTAGCCTCTCGACCACGCATCCAACGTACTTAGCCTCTCGACCACGCATCCAACGTACTTAGCCTCTCGACCACGCATCCAACGTACTTAGCCTCTCGACCACGCATCCAACGTACTTAGCCTCTCGACCACGCATCCAACGTACTTAGCCTCTCGACCACGCATCCAACGTACTTAGCCTCTCGACCACGCATCCAACGTACTTAGCCTCTCAACCACGCATCCAACGTACTTAGCCTCTCAACCACGCATCCAACGTACTTAGCCTCTCAACCACGCATCCAACGTACTTAGCCTCTCAACCACGCATCCAACGTACTTAGCCTCTCAACCACGCATCCAACGTACTTAGCCTCTCAACCACGCATCCAACGTACTTAGCCTCTCAACCACGCATCCAACGTACTTAGCCTCTCAACCACGCATCCAACGTACTTAGCCTCTCAACCACGCATCCAACGTACTTAGCCTCTCGACCACGCATCCAACGTACTTAGCCTCTCAACCACGCATCCAACGTACTTAGCCTCTCAACCACGCATCCAACGTACTTAGCCTCTCAACCACGCATCCAACGTACTTAGCCTCTCAACCACGCATCCAACGTACTTAGCCTCTCAACCACGCATCCAACGTACTTAGCCTCTCAACCACGCATCCAACGTACTTAGCCTCTCGACCACGCATCCAACGTACTTAGCCTCTCGACCACGCATCCAACGTACTTAGCCTCTCAACCACGCATCCAACGTACTTAGCCTCTCAACCACGCATCCAACGTACTTAGCCTCTCAACCACGCATCCAACGTACTTAGCCTCTCAACCACGCATCCAACGTACTTAGCCTCTCAACCACGCATCCAACGTACTTAGCCTCTCAACCACGCATCCAACGTACTTAGCCTCTCAACCACGCATCCAACGTACTTAGCCTCTCAACCACGCATCCAACGTACTTAGCCTCTCAACCACGCATCCAACGTACTTAGCCTCTCAACCACGCATCCAACGTACTTAGCCTCTCAACCACGCATCCAACGTACTTAGCCTCTCAACCACGCATCCAACGTACTTAGCCTCTCAACCACGCATCCAACGTACTTAGCCTCTCAACCACGCATCCAACGTACTTAGCCTCTCAACCACGCATCCAACGTACTTAGCCTCTCAACCACGCATCCAACGTACTTAGCCTCTCAACCACGCATCCAACGTACTTAGCCTCTCGACCACGCATCCAACGTACTTAGCCTCTCAACCACGCATCCAACGTACTTAGCCTCTCGACCACGCATCCAACGTACTTAGCCTCTCAACCACGCATCCAACGTACTTAGCCTCTCGACCACGCATCCAACGTACTTAGCCTCTCAACCACGCATCCAACGTACTTAGCCTCTCAACCACGCATCCAACGTACTTAGCCTCTCAACCACGCATCCAACGTACTTAGCCTCTCGACCACGCATCCAACGTACTTAGCCTCTCGACCACGCATCCAACGTACTTAGCCTCTCAACCACGCATCCAACGTACTTAGCCTCTCGACCACGCATCCAACGTACTTAGCCTCTCAACCACGCATCCAACGTACTTAGCCTCTCAACCACGCATCCAACGTACTTAGCCTCTCAACCACGCATCCAACGTACTTAGCCTCTCAACCACGCATCCAACGTACTTAGCCTCTCAACCACGCATCCAACGTACTTAGCCTCTCAACCACGCATCCAACGTACTTAGCCTCTCAACCACGCATCCAACGTACTTAGCCTCTCAACCACGCATCCAACGTACTTAGCCTCTCAACCACGCATCCAACGTACTTAGCCTCTCAACCACGCATCCAACGTACTTAGCCTCTCAACCACGCATCCAACGTACTTAGCCTCTCAACCACGCATCCAACGTACTTAGCCTCTCAACCACGCATCCAACGTACTTAGCCTCTCAACCACGCATCCAACGTACTTAGCCTCTCAACCACGCATCCAACGTACTTAGCCTCTCAACCACGCATCCAACGTACTTAGCCTCTCAACCACGCATCCAACGTACTTAGCCTCTCGACCACGCATCCAACGTACTTAGCCTCTCGACCACGCATCCAACGTACTTAGCCTCTCGACCACGCATCCAACGTACTTAGCCTCTCAACCACGCATCCAACGTACTTAGCCTCTCAACCACGCATCCAACGTACTTAGCCTCTCAACCACGCATCCAACGTACTTAGCCTCTCAACCACGCATCCAACGTACTTAGCCTCTCAACCACGCATCCAACGTACTTAGCCTCTCAACCACGCATCCAACGTACTTAGCCTCTCAACCACGCATCCAACGTACTTAGCCTCTCAACCACGCATCCAACGTACTTAGCCTCTCAACCACGCATCCAACGTACTTAGCCTCTCAACCACGCATCCAACGTACTTAGCCTCTCAACCACGCATCCAACGTACTTAGCCTCTCGACCACGCATCCAACGTACTTAGCCTCTCGACCACGCATCCAACGTACTTAGCCTCTCAACCACGCATCCAACGTACTTAGCCTCTCAACCACGCATCCAACGTACTTAGCCTCTCGACCACGCATCCAACGTACTTAGCCTCTCAACCACGCATCCAACGTACTTAGCCTCTCAACCACGCATCCAACGTACTTAGCCTCTCAACCACGCATCCAACGTACTTAGCCTCTCAACCACGCATCCAACGTACTTAGCCTCTCAACCACGCATCCAACGTACTTAGCCTCTCAACCACGCATCCAACGTACTTAGCCTCTCAACCACGCATCCAACGTACTTAGCCTCTCGACCACGCATCCAACGTACTTAGCCTCTCGACCACGCATCCAACGTACTTAGCCTCTCAACCACGCATCCAACGTACTTAGCCTCTCAACCACGCATCCAACGTACTTAGCCTCTCAACCACGCATCCAACGTACTTAGCCTCTCAACCACGCATCCAACGTACTTAGCCTCTCAACCACGCATCCAACGTACTTAGCCTCTCAACCACGCATCCAACGTACTTAGCCTCTCAACCACGCATCCAACGTACTTAGCCTCTCAACCACGCATCCAACGTACTTAGCCTCTCAACCACGCATCCAACGTACTTAGCCTCTCAACCACGCATCCAACGTACTTAGCCTCTCAACCACGCATCCAACGTACTTAGCCTCTCAACCACGCATCCAACGTACTTAGCCTCTCGACCACGCATCCAACGTACTTAGCCTCTCGACCACGCATCCAACGTACTTAGCCTCTCGACCACGCATCCAACGTACTTAGCCTCTCGACCACGCATCCAACGTACTTAGCCTCTCAACCACGCATCCAACGTACTTAGCCTCTCAACCACGCATCCAACGTACTTAGCCTCTCAACCACGCATCCAACGTACTTAGCCTCTCAACCACGCATCCAACGTACTTAGCCTCTCAACCACGCATCCAACGTACTTAGCCTCTCGACCACGCATCCAACGTACTTAGCCTCTCGACCACGCATCCAACGTACTTAGCCTCTCGACCACGCTTCATTTAAAATAACTTATTGAAGTATTAAATATATCAAAAAGTATTAATTAAACTTTAAATTTTCACGCCATTTAGGCTTCACGTCATTTAGGCTTGACATTTAGGAATCACCTTTAGGATTCACGTCATTTAGGCTTCACGTCATTTAGGCTTGACATTTAGGAATCACCTTTAGGATTCACGTCATTTAGGCTTCACGTCATTTAGGCTTGACATTTAGGAATCACCTTTAGGATTCACGTCATTTAGGCTTCACGTCATTTAGGCTTTACGTTTTCACGTCATTTAGTCTTTACATCTTCACGTTTTCACGTCAATTCTGCACGACGTCATTTAGGCTTTACGTCATTTACTCTTCACGTCTTTATGTCATTTAGACTTCACGTTTTTATGTCATTTAGGATTTAAGTCTTGCTTATGGAACACGAAATACTGTCTTGCGTATAGAACACGAAATAATGTCTTGCTTATGGAACACGAAATAATGTCTTGCTTATGGTACACGAAATAATGTCTTGCTTATGAAACATGAAATAATGTCTTGCTTATGGAACACGAAATAATGTCTTGCATATGGAACACGAAATAATGTCTTGCTTATGGAACACGAAATAATGTCTTGCTTATGGTACACGAAATAATGTCTTGCTTATGGTACACGAAATAATGTCTTGCTTATGAAACATGAAATAATGTCTTGCTTATGTAACACGAAATAATGTCTTGCGTATGGAACACGAAATAATGTCTTGCTTATGGAACACGAAATAATGTCTTGCTTATGGAACACGAAATAATGTCTTGCTTATGGTACACGAAATAATGTCTTGCTTATGAAACATGAAATAATGTCTTGCTTATGGAACACGAGATAATGTCTTGCTTATGGAACACGAAATAATGTCTTGCTTATGGTACACGAAATAATGTCTTGCTTATGAAACACGAAATAATGTCTTGCTTATGTAACACGAAATAATGTCTTGCGTATGGAACACGAAATAATGTCTTGCTAATGGAACACGAAATAATGTCTTGCTTATGGAACACGAAATAATGTCTTGCTTATGGAAGACGAAATAATGTCTTGCTTATGGAACACGAAATAATGTCTTGCTTATGGAACACGAAATAATGTCTTGCTTATGGAACACGAAATAATGTCTTGCTTATGGAACACGAAATAATGTCTTGCTTATGGAACACGAAATAATGTCTTGCTTATGGAACACGAAATAATGTCTTGCATATGGAACACGAAATAATGTCTTGCTTATGGAACACGAAATAATGTCTTGCTTATGGAACACGAAATAATGTCTTGCATATGGAACACGAAATAATGTCTTGCTTATGAAACATGAAATAATGTCTTGCTTATGCAACACGAAATAATGTCTTGCTTATGGTACACGAAATAATGTCTTGCTTATGAAACATGAAATAATGTCTTGCTTATGGAACACGAAATAATGTCTTGCTTATGGAACACGAAATAATGTCTTGCTTATGGAACACGAAATAATGTCTTGCTTATGGAACACGAAATAATGTCTTGCTTATGAAACATGAAATAATGTCTTGCTTATGCAACACGAAATAATGTCTTGCTTATGGTACACGAAATAATGTCTTGCTTATGAAACATGAAATAATGTCTTGCTTATGGAACACGAAATAATGTCTTGCGTATGGAACACGAAATAATGTCTTGCGTATGGAACACGAAATAATGTCTTGCTTATGGAACACGAAATAATGTCTTGCTTATGGAACACGAAATAATGTCTTGCATATGGAACACGAAATAATGTCTTGCTTATGGAACACGAAATAATGTCTTGCTTATGGAACACGAAATAATGTCTTGCTTATGAAACATGAAATAATGTCTTGCTTATGGTACACGAAATAATGTCTTGCTTATGAAACATGAAATAATGTCTTGCTTATGCAACACGAAATAATGTCTTGCTTATGGAACACGAAATAATGTCTTGCATATGGAACACGAAATAATGTCTTGCTTATGGAACACGAAATAATGTCTTGCTTATGGAACACGAAATAATGTCTTGCATATGGAACACGAAATAATGTCTTGCTTATGAAACATGAAATAATGTCTTGCTTATGCAACACGAAATAATGTCTTGCTTATGGTACACGAAATAATGTCTTGCTTATGAAACATGAAATAATGTCTTGCTTATGGAACACGAAATAATGTCTTGCGTATGGAACACGAAATAATGTCTTGCGTATGGAACACGAAATAATGTCTTGCTTATGGAACACGAAATAATGTCTTGCTTATGGAACACGAAATAATGTCTTGCATATGGAACACGAAATAATGTCTTGCTTATGAAACATGAAATAATGTCTTGCTTATGAAACATGAAATAATGTCTTGCTTATGAAACATGAAATAATGTCTTGCTTATGAAACACGAAATAATGTCTTGCGTATGAAACATGAAATAATGTCTTGCTTATGGTACACGAAATAATGTCTTGCTTATGAAACATGAAATAATGTCTTGCTTATGGAACACGAGATAATGTCTTGCTTATGGAACACGAAATAATGTCTTGCTTATGGTACACGAAATAATGTCTTGCTTATGAAACACGAAATAATGTCTTGCTTATGTAACACGAAATAATGTCTTGCGTATGGAACACGAAATAATGTCTTGCTTATGGAACACGAAATAATGTCTTGCTTATGGAACACGAAATAATGTCTTGCATATGAAACATGAAATAATGTCTCTCTCTCTCTCTCTCTCTCTCTATGAAACACTAACACAATCTTTTCTTTTGTTTCTTAAACTATCCTTCCTATATACTCAAACCTAAACGCAAGGAATTACAGTCCATTTGAAAATGTTTCAG
>JAZGLO010003786.1:0-27102 GCA_036873155.1 Biomphalaria sudanica | reverse complement strand
TTTAATGAGTCATGTTTTGTTAGATAAAAAAAAATGGTATAAAGTTTCAATTTGATCTTTAAAAAATGGTGTGGGAGAAATAACGTGTACACAAATTGACCAGATATACAGAAAGACAGCGTGTTTCAACTAGATCCGAGAATATGTGTGTGGGAGAAATAACATGTACACAAATTGACCAGATATACAGAAAGACAGCGTGTTTCAACTAGATCCGAGAATATGTGTGTGGGAGAAATAACATGTACACAAATTGACCAGATATACAGAAAGACAGCGTGTTTCAACTAGATCCGAGAATATGTGTGTGGGAGAAATAACATGTACACAAATTGACCAGATATACAGAAAGACAGCGTGTTTCAACTTGATCCGAGAATATGTGTGTGGGAGAAATAACGTGTACACAAATTGACCAGATATACAGAAAGACAGCGTGTTTCAACTTGATCCGAGAATATGTGTGTGGGAGAAATAACATGTACACAAATTGACCAGATATACAGAAAGACAGCGTGTTTCAACTAGATCCGAGAATATGTGTGTGGGAGAAATAACATGTACACAAATTGACCAGATATACAGAAAGACAGCGTGTTTCAACTAGATCCGAGAATATGTGTGTGGGAGAAATAACATGTACACAAATTGACCAGATATACAGAAAGACAGCGTGTTTCAACTAGATCCGAGAATATGTGTGTGGGAGAAATAACATGTACACAAATTGACCAGATATACAGAAAGACAGCGTGTTTCAACTAGATCCGAGAATATGTGTGTGGGAGAAATAACATGTACACAAATTGACCAGATATACAGAAAGACAGCGTGTTTCAACTAGATCCGAGAATATGTGTGTGGGAGAAATAACATGTACACAAATTGACCAGATATACAGAAAGACAGCGTGTTTCAACTTGATCCGAGAATATGTGTGTGGGAGAAATAACGTGTACACAAATTGACCAGATATACAGAAAGACAGCGTGTTTCAACTTGATCCGAGAATATGTGTGTGGGAGAAATAACATGTACACAAATTGACCAGATATACAGAAAGACAGCGTGTTTCAACTAGATCCGAGAATATGTGTGTGGGAGAAATAACATGTACACAAATTGACCAGATATACAGAAAGACAGCGTGTTTCAACTTGATCCGAGAATATGTGTGTGGGAGAAATAACATGTACACAAATTGACCAGATATACAGAAAGACAGCGTGTTTCAACTAGATCCGAGAATATGTGTGTGGGAGAAATAATGTGTACAAAAAATGACCCAGACAGACAGGCAGACAGACAGAATGAGTTGAAATAAGCTTTGTCAACAAGAACATAGAAATCTTCCAGTCCCTGAACATACCTACGAAGAATCTTGTTATTAATCCAAGGGCGGTACTTCTACCGATCTGCTATAGCTTTTGCCATCGTTAATGGGAGACTACAGTGATTATTATCTCCCTTTAACGAATCTTAATCCTGACACTGCAAGGACATTTCGCAAACTAGAAAAATAACAGCTGGCTACAAACAGAGCTACATTTTCTATAATGTTTCGTTTGTCACTGAACTACATAAGTGATCCCAATATAGATATATGGGCACTAATACATTTGGTCATTAAGTAACACAATTTTAGAGAAATTTATAAAAATTGTTTGCTTTTTTTAGGTCATACACAATTTTTACCATTAACAAGATTTTTTATAAGCAAAGAAGACAAAAATATATTGATCTGGTTTTTAGCAAAGGTGTGTCTTATTCCAAACTCTCCTAATGTATACATTTAAAACAGAAAATAGTAACATGCATTGCACATTTTCATTTTATTTCCATTTCGCTGAACAGACCTTATCGATTCATTCAATTTATTATTACCTTATCGAACCTCCAGGCAAAGTCTTGTAGGTTGACTTGACCCCTTAACTAGTGTGTGAGTGGACTGTGTATGTATGGGTGGGGGTGAGAGGATTAATTTATCTGGGAAAAGAGAAGTAAATTTTAAAACACAAATCTTCTTCCACAGCCATATAGACATTTTGAAAAGTATATTCTACAAGATTCAAAATGACGTCAGCAGTTAGTGATTTGAAGATGACGTCACCGGCCTACTCCTACAACATGACGACTCACGTCTATGACACGTACGACCTATTTATCCATCCGCATTGGTATCAGTTCGCGCTCATCTCTCCGGCGTGGCACTACGCTATGGGCATCTTCATCACCTTCGTCAGTATATTTGGTTCATTGGGCAACCTTCTGGTCATGTATATATTTGGAACGTAAGTATATATAGTACCCAATAACAATAGGACATAATGGCTGGAGCTTGGAAGGGGCAACAGAGGCTCAAACTAATGGCACAAAAGACATGGGGGGGAGAGATAGATATCAAGAGATTCAAGATGTTAATCCTATTCAAAGTGATTCCCATTTCGTGTCTCCATAAACTACTGTGGTTTAGAATCACTTTGAATGAATCGCCTTTTAAAAAAGTATATTGTTTAGCAAGGTTTTAAATTGTTTTTTTCCCCCAATGCCTGGTCACGTGATATGTTCCCTGAACTGTCATCTCGGTGGTCCTGGGTACGAAGCCATCTCCCCCGCCCCCCCCCCCCCGTCCTGTGGAAGGTTTTGGGCTAGGATATTATAATTCTTAGTTGTGAAAGGTCATCCAAAACATATAAAACAAAAACAATCTGGCTCCCCCTTTTTATCGCTTTCTTTCCGTAATTATTTTCATTTCTCACTACCCTGTTAAACTTCAATAACTATTTTGTATGTCATCAGGAAATGTTATATTCAGGGTATATTATCACAGAGAAAATGCATGCACTGTTTATATAACACAAATTAAAGTTTATAAAAACAAAATTTAATTAATTAAATGGGGTCTAATTTACGTTGGTATCGTCAGTTAGGAAAGAAAGAGTTAAACATACAGACATCATAAATGTATGGCCTCTTATTATTGCCTAAAGTTTCAAACAAAATATTTGTATTTAAGTTCACTTATTGGTAAACTTCCTTGAGTCAAATGGTTTTGATAATACGACAGTTAATGTTTGTTATCCAACAGAACCAAATCTCTGAGGACACCTTCCAATATGTTTATAGTCAATCTTAGTATGAGTGATTTCATCTTCTCGATCATCATGGGATTCCCGCTCATGACCATCTCATGTTTCAACAGACGTTGGATATTCGGAAAAGTGGGTGAGTAGTCCAGTAACTCGCATGGATAAGTAGTGAGTTCTTTAGATAAGTAGTGAGTTCTTTAGATAAGTAGTGAGTTCTTTAGATAAGTAGTGAGTTCTTTAGATTAGTAATCCAGTAAGTTCTTTGGATAAGTAGTCCGGTGATAGATAAGTAGTCCAGTGAGTTCTATAGATAAGTAGTCGGGTGATAGATAAGTAGTCCAGTGATAGATGGATAGTTATTTAGATAAGAAGTAACCTCTTAAGATAAGTATTGAGTTCTTTAGATAAATAGTGAGTTCTTTAGATAAGTAGTCCAGTGAGTTCTTTAGATAAGTAGTCCAGTGAGTTCTTTAGATAAGTAGTCCAGTGATAGATAAGTAATCCAGTGAGTTCTTTAGATAAGTAGTAACCTCTTTAGATAAGTAGTGAGTTCTTTAGATAAGTAGTAAGTTCTTTAGATAAGTAGTGAGTTCTTTAGATAAGTATTGAGTTCTTTCGATAAGTAGTCCAGTGAGTTCTATAGATAAGTAGTTCAGTGAGTTCTTTTGATAAGTAGTGTGGTCATAGATAAGTAGTCCAGTGAGTTCGTTAGATATTTAGTCCAGTGAGTTATTTAGATAAGAAGTCCAGTGAGTTCTTTAGATAAGTAGTGAGTTCTTTAGATAAGTAGTCCAGAGAGTTCTTTAGATAGGTAGTGAGTTCTTTAGATAAGTAGTCCAGTGAGTTCTTTAGATAAGTAGTCCAGTGAGTTCTTTAGATAAGTATTGAGTTCTTTAGTTAAGTAGTTTTTGAGTTCTTTAGATAAGTAGTCCAGTGAGTTCTTTAGATAATTAGTGAGTTCTTTAGTTAAGTAGTCCAGTGAGTTCTTTAGATAAGTAGCGCGGTGATAGATAAGGAGTCCAGTGAGTTCTTTTGATAAATAGTGTGGTGATAGATAAGTAGTCCACTGAGTTCTTTAGATAAGTAGTCCAGTGAGTTCTTTAGATAAGTAGTGAGTTCTTTAGATAAGTAGTTTAGTGAGTTCTTTAGATAAGTAGTGCAGTTAGTTCTTTAGATAAGTAGTGAGTTCTTTAGATAAGTAGTCCAGTGAGTTCTTTAGATGTCTCCCTTCCGACTCTTTAGCCTAATGGTCCAAGAAAATACCAACTACACAATTGAGTGGGGAAGCATATACATTCAGGCCAAAACATTCTAGCAAATTTCATTTTCGTGTACAGTTCTATCATGTCTTATTGTTTTTCAAATATATCATTTTTCTTTTTTTTCATCTTACCTAAAAGTTTAAACCCTAATAATAATAATGGCAATGTTTTTTGATTACGAAGATTTAGGCTGGGTGCAATGTTTGACATAACTACGCAGACCTAGTTTCGACCGGCAAATTTCTCCGCATCTCGTGCAGACAAAGCTTTTACTCGCCGGCGGGACGCGGTCTGTTTAATGTTTTCTTGTCTTCACTATCAAATCTAGCCTTAAAATACATACAATAAACAAAAGACTACGCATGAAGACTATAAATAGATATGACTAAACTAGAAGCAGGAAAAAAACACCTAACGAAAAGATGATTGATTTGTAGAACTTTCTCCATTGAGCTTGTGCAAATATTACACTAGTGATTTGACAGGAAATTAGGTCCATGCTGGAGGTATTCAAAGCTATGACTTGAACATTTCCTCAGACATTCTTAGAGAAGTCAGATCAATAGCGATGTAGGTGGGATTGGTCACTGCTTGGTAATAAGATTGATTAATTGAGATAAAGCTTGAATCATTCGGTGGAGATCTTATTTAGTCATGCACTAATTGACTGCTGACAAAGTGAGGGAGTGTCGTCTGCGAGTTAGATCGAAAAGATCAATAACCTTTTTTTTAGTTAAAAAAAAAGGACCAGTGCAATTTTCTTCTAAACTTTCAATCAACTTCAACCTTAGCAACATAGACTTTGGAAATTGAGAAACTTCTTTCATGCCTTAAAACCATTACTAGATATAGATCTGTGTTAAAAAAATACCCAGCTCTATTTTGTATTTCAAAACACGCAAAATTTAGAAATTCATTTTTAAAGAACAAAGCTTACACGAAGTATAATTGTATCAATTAGTTTGGATCACTCATACAACTAAATTTACAATAGATCTAGACTAACAATAATAAATCTGTGCGATTACATATATTTGTAACAATTATTTTAGTTAAGCGCAATTTCATGCTTTTAGCTTTCTCAGTACGCTATGATCCTATCACTTGTCTGGACCAGATATGCTGGGTGGGGTGGGGGGGGGGAGAAAGAAGGGTCTAAATGGGGGAAGGTTACAATGATAGCTTTATATATATATATATATATTTTTAAAGTTGTAAGACATGAGTTTGAAATCGAGGGCACAAGACTCAACAAGCCAACACACTAACCACTGTGTCAGCGAAGTACTTTTGAAAATAAAAGATTTCATATGTATCTATTTTTAGTATTTAACTTTTAACCGACGACCTAGTTCTCTACACAAAGTATAAAAGGGACTAATTCAAATTATACCGCCACATCTGTCAAGTAACATTTCTTTTCCTTGTACAAGACAGACAGACAGATTAAGAGACAGACTGACAGACAGAGTAAATATAAGCTTTGTAAAAACACAGCTCCGTTGTACTTGAAAACCCAACATCATTTCAGATCAATTATTTTTCAAAACCTCTAAATCAATTGTGTTTGAAACCTTAGAACAATTATGTTTCAAAACCCCAAATCAGTTGTGTTTGAGAATGACTACTCAAGTGTTAACATGTTTCATTTTCACCAGCCTGTGAGCTCTACGGACTTGTGGGTGGTATTTTCGGTCTGATGTCCATCAACACACTCGCCGTGATTGCCTTTGACCGCTACTCTGTCATCGCCCGTCCAATCAAAGCGTCGAGGTCCCTGAGCTTCAGGAAGGCATTCTTCATGCTGGTGTTTGTGTGGTGCTGGTCTACGACATGGACGATACCCCCGCTTTTTGGTTGGGGCGCTTACATTCCTGAAGTAAGTCTAAAATAACTGGCTGGGTTTATTTTTTCCAGTCAAAATTACAATGTATAAGTTTTGTTTTGGGACGTATACATTCTGACATTCTTCCTTTCTAAGTCAACAGTACAGTTTCTTTTCTAAATATAATAAAGTATTGCATAAGAGATTTTTCAAATAAAATCCACACCTAATTGGCTAGATATTGTAAATATGTTTGATTCTACAAATGAGATTAAAAAGAAGCAAAATATTATTATAGCTCTATTTTTTTAGACTCAATATAATTATTTCACCAACAACAGAAGCTTATAGATCTTTTTTCTTTGAAAAAAACATTTCAAGATGCTTATTTAATTAATTAGTTAATTAGTATGTCTTTGCAAAGTAAATAAATAAAGGTTCAAACTTTACATCAGAAATATTAGAATATGATATTGTCACAAACCGCTGTGAACCCACACCCGTTTGTGTGTGTGTAGCAGAACAACCGCAGTCCACTACCATGGCCTAAGTTATTGTGGAAAGTTTTAAGTTTGTTTACTGTTATTTATATTTTAGATCTAATGCAATTATTTATGTTTTTAATATATTGTAATTAGTTGAATTAGATTTATTTTATTATTGGAAGGGGAAATAAGTATTTTTTTTGTACTTTAATGTTTATTTTGTTGTCCCGTGACCAGGGGACCTAGGCTACAACGAGGGCGGGGTGACCTGGGAAATTTGGGGAAAAAGGGGCAGTTTGCGCGGCGCCTTGGAGATACAAAGCCTTGGCTCAGACCAGATCGCGGCCTACGTCATCACTGGTCAGAGGCCAAGGTTATGAGTCACTGATGATACATGTGGACGTAACCACTGAGGTTATGCGTCACTGATGATGCATGGGACGTAACCACTGAGGTTATGCGTCACTGATGATGCATGGGGACGCAACCATTGAGGTTATGCGTCACTGATGATGCATGGGGACATAACCACTGAGGTTATGAGTCACTGATGATGCATGTGGACGTAACCCCTGAGGTTACGAGTCACTGATGATGCATGGGGACGTAACCACTGAGGTTATGAGTCACTGATGATGCATGGGGTCGTAACCACTGAGGTTCTGAGTCACTGATGATGCATGGGGACGTAACCACTGAGGTTATGAGTCACTGATGATGCATGTGGACGTAACCACTGAGGTTATGAGTCACTGATGATGCATGGGGACGTAACCCTGTGTTGCTGTGCAGTCCACATGGGAGGGATTTTGCGCTTGAAACAAACGGACAGTTAGCGTAGGTTTTGTAGAGCGGACGGTCGCATTTCCCGCTTCTGCTTGTTTTCCTAATATTGTACGAGAAACTTATAGTGAAATCTAACGTTCATAGTCATTAGAGATCTTAGTTTAGTCGCCAGTTTTGTTGATGTACCTGTATGTAAACGTTTTATTTGGAAGATTCTATATTGTGTGTAAATAAAGTTATACGCCTACGTTTTTCTAACTATATTCAGGTGTTTAGTTTTATATCTTAATTATATAGACAAACACCAAAATCGCGACAGGGCTAAAGCCACCAAAGTTCCAGCGTCAACAGTCGGGCCTCCAGAATCACCCTAGACCACGACCAGTTAAAGCAGGCGCCAGCACACTACTAGCGTCTTGCGACAGATATTACGTTTTTGGTTATGTTAGAGTTCCTAATAATCAATTGTGTTTTGCCTGAGAAACATGATTTACAGCATGCCAAGATAAAACAGGAGACTCTAAGCGAATATATTGAAATACATATAAATTTTACATTAGTGAAGAATATCTAGTCTACTAAGGCAAATTTAACGAGATTCCAAAGTTTAAAATGATTATCTTCACTGTTCTTAAAGGGCTTTCAGACATCTTGTACATTCGACTACTTGACTAGAAATGACTACTTCCGGTCTTACATTTTGTGCCTGTACATCTTTGGCTTCTGCTGCCCTCTATCGGTCATTTTGTACTGCTACTTCTTCATCTACAGGGCAGTCGCCAAACACGAGAAGGTAATTTTGAACCAGGGCTTCAAAGTGTTGTTTTTTGGGGGGTGGGGGGTGGATGGCGCTAACTGACGATCATTTATATATTTATAATACGATAAAAAGTTGATGTTATGAAGTTTTTTGCATAGTCTGCTTTGAGATAGATAGATAGATAGATAGATAGATAGAGAGAGAGAGAGAGAGAGAGAGAGAGAGAGATGAAAACGAAGAAATAATGGAGAGAGAGAGAAATAGCCAAATTTAGTTAATAATGAAATTTATTGTAGGTACAAAAAAACTAACTTCTAAGATTTATGCCAGTTGTATGTTCCTTGATTTTTACTTACCATCTATCTATGTCCAGGAAATGGGTCAAATGGCTAAAAAACTGAATGCCGAGATCAGACAAGGCCAGAGCGCACAAAAAGCTGAAATCAAGACAGCCAGGATTGCCATGACTATCGTTATAACCTATTTGATGTCCTGGGTGCCATACGCCACAATTGCTTTGATTGCACAGTTTGGCCCAGCAGAACTGGTCACGCCCTACGTCTCGGAGCTGCCCGTCATGTTTGCTAAAGCATCCGCCATGCACAACCCCATGATCTACGCCCTTTCACACCCCAGGTTTAGAGAGGTATGCCTACAAATTAGTCTGACAATTTAGCAGTCTGCCTGTCTTGTCTGTCTCTTAACAATCACATTCTCGTCTGCCTGTCTTAATGTCTAAGCTGCCTGTCGTACCAGTAGAGCCTTTAAATTAACTCTTCTCTAGTCATAAGTACCTCACTAGCAGAGTGGTTAACACGTCTGCCCTCGGGAGGCGTGAGCGACGAGTTCGAATTCAGGTCTATCCCACTTTTTTTTTTTTGTAAATGCTTTTAAAAAACAGTTACGGTAAAAATCCCCACCCCCACCCCCCATTTTCCCAACTGGTCCAGATAAGTGCTAGAATCATAGCGTATTGAGAAAGCTAAAAGCATGAAATAGCGCTAAACAAAAACTAATGGTAAAAATAGTATGAATCGCACAGATGTATTGTTGTTGGTCTACATCTAGTACAGATTTAATGACTTGACTGAACCAAACTAATTGATACAATTACACTTCGTATGAGCTTTTTTTTTTTTTTTAATATTTTTTAGGTTATTCTTGTTTTCTGGTCCACCTGTCTTGTCTTCCTGTCTCTCTTCCTTATCTTAGTCTGAACCAAGTTTGATCTTTCCTCATTACAATTTTTTTTCGCATCCCCGAAGTAAGGCGTGACGACAGGTGTAAGCATTTTAACTATCAACGTTTTTCATTTCTAAATCAAGAAATCTTTTTTTTTTAAATTGTTTTTACGAAGCCTATATCAACTCACTCTGTCTGGTAAAAAGGTTTGTACATGTTATTTCTCCAACACCCTTTCTCGGATCAAGTAGAAACTTTCAACAATTATTTATAGGCGTAGAAAATACATGAAGCAATATGTGCTAACAAATAAGTCATTAATTCATGCAGCAATAAGTATCAACCAATTAGTAAACTATTTACTGATAATTAATTATTTTGTTTGATACCAACAAGGGAGATAAATCCTTCAGTATTCACAAATATCGCAAAATAGGCAGGGTTTTGTCCCCTTAGATAATTGTACATGATATTTCTCCCATACTCATTCTCGGATCAAGTTGAAGCTTAAACAATTATTTATTAAATGAATTTTAAAAACTAACCAATTAGTAAATTAATTATTGGTAATTTTTTATTTTGTTTGGTATTGGGTAAGGGAAATAACTGCTATTTCACCTTATCTGATAAAATACAGACGTTACTTCAGAAAAGAATATGATTACGTCCTGCGCGTATATCATTGAGAGGTATAGTTGTAAGTTCAGAGTTCAGAGGTCTTAAATAAGCTTTTTTTTTTTCAAATATTTTTTTTTATTTTGCTGGTTTCTTGATATGTGTTAGAGTTGAAGACAAGCTAATTATTGATATTGTTACTATATTGAAATAATTCTATAACACAATTGCCTCTTATAGTTTAATTGACAAATCTTGTTACGTGTTAGAGATTTTATGAAAATAAAAATACTCATGAGGATAATTCAAATGTACGATAGATGAGCTTTATATTTCCAAATTTGAAGCTTTATATGACTGAAGCACACTGCGAGTCTCAAACAATACCAAATATGTTTCCAGGCATTGGATAAGAAGTTCCCGTGGTTGCTCTGCTGTTGCGGAGTTTCTGAGAAGGAAAAAGAACTGGCCAGCGCTGCAGACAAGTCCAAGATGAACCGCATGGACAGCGTCAATAGCACAGCAGTGGGTGGCAACCAGAGTCAGATGAGTGAGGTAGGTTTAAGGTTGAATTGTGTAAAATTTTGACCCCCCCCCCCCTTTTCCTTTTTCTACCACTCTTAGTCCTTGTTGTTATTGTTGTTTTTAAATTTTGGTCTAGTTGATTCAATATGGTAAGCGTTAAACCATTGTGTATTTACAACTTTTCAAACATCTACTGATGAAATATGTTGTTTGTTTAACTCTCAGATCAGTAACCTGGACAGCGATATTGGAGCAGAAGAAGTAGAGCCTGCGCGTACGGGCATGCGCATGAAACCAGTGGCAGATAAGCCTAGAACTCAGGCTGCCCAGCCAGATAACTCTGCCCTCGTTAAGGACATCATGCAAGCATTGGCTGGAGCAATGGCCAGTGCCCAGGCTGGTCAAGCTGTAAGAATCAAATTCTTATCCTGACAATCTTCTGTCTAATTTTATAAAGCTTTTATCAACTCTCTCTTTCTATCTGGTTGGAATCTTGTACACGTTGTGTGGGTGGAATCATGTACACGTTGTCTGGGTGGAATCATGCACACGATTTCTGGGTGGAATCATGTAAACGTTGTCTGGGCGGAATCATGTACACGTTGTCTGGGTGGAATCTTGTACACGTTGTCTGAGTGGAATCTTGTACACATTGTCTGAGTGGAATCATGTACACGTTGTCTGGGTGGAATCATGTACACGTTGTCTGGATGGAATCATGTACACGTTGTCTGGGTGGAATCTTGTACACGTTGTCTGAGTGGAATCTTGTACACATTGTCTGAGTGGAATCATGTACACGTTGTCTGGGTGGAATCATGTACACGTTGTCTGGATGGAATCATGTAAACGTTGTCTGGGTGGAATCATGTAAACGTTGTCTGGGTGGAATCATGTATACGTTGTCTGGGTGGAATCATGTACACGTTGTCTGGGTGGAATCATGTAAATGTTGTCTGGGTGGAATCATGTAAATGTTGTCTGGGTGTTGTTATATTATCACAATACACGCTAACAATACTGATGTTTAAAAGTTACACTCCATTTTTATTTAACGTGAAAACAAGGAGAGACCAACCAGCAGAGACTAATACACAGTGAATACACACTACTGACACACTTAAGAGTAAACCGTGAACACGTGAACATACTGAACAGTAGAACAAGGGAGACTACGTGAAAACAAACAAACACACACAACATACATAAACATAAATACACATATAAATGTAACAGAATCATGTAAACGTTGTCTGGGTGGAATCATGTAAACGTTGTCTGGGTTGAATCATGTAAACGTTGTCTGGGTGGAATCTTGCACACGTTATTTTTAATACTTCCATTTCTCGGATCAAGTTAAAAAACTTTGCACAATTATTTATTGTTGATGACAAGACAGGAATCAATTTAAAAACCAATTATTTAATCAATTAATAGTAATTTATTTATTTTGTTTTGTAAAGAGGCAATGAGTCCATTTATCAAAGGGGAGGTATGCCTTCTTAGGTCGTTCTCTAAAATGTTTAAACTAACAATAAATCTTTTACCTTTATTAGTATTGGCTAGTTCAGTGGCTAACAAGTCGGCCTTTCATCACGGAGGCTCTATTTCAAATTCAGACTCAACAACCTTTTTTTTTTCAAAATATTGTTTTTAAAAAAGCTGAGCATTCCATGGGCATACACGTTTTTTTTTAGGAAAATTAATAAATAAAAATATTTCCAATTGCACAAATAAATTATTGTTAGTCTAGATCTACTAAAAATTAATTACATGATTGATTCAAAATAATTGATGCAATTTGTTTTTTTTTTAATATTTCATCATATTTTACTTGTTTATTTTCCTAAGGTAATAACAAGCAATCAGGTCATTAAGCCTGGAATCAAAGGATAAATATTTTACCGTATTATTTTTTAGAATACACAAAACCATATAAACCATAATATTTTAAATCAAACACGAACAAAAAAAAATTCAACTAAAACAGATAGACATAAAAATAAACCATTAGAGCATGGGACAGATATTTCAAGTTAGCTAGACAAGAAATAAATGAACAAATTTCGAATCTCCAACTCACAAATTGCCGTTTATGATGTATATCTTTTAATGTGGTATATGTTATGTTGTATGATAATGTGGTATATATTAAGTTGTATGATATCCTGGTTATACTACTTTCAGGCCCCTTCATACCTCCCTCCACAAGCTTTGGGAGGTGCTGCCCAAGACCCACAAGTACAGCAAATGATTTATGCCATCTCTCAAGGAATGATGGCCAATCAGGTAACATTGAAACATTCTAGTTAATACAAGAAATAGTTTAAAAACCACACGAGAGCTAAGCATACTATTTTTTATGTACAAATACAACTTTTATTTACTCTAGTATCATACAGCATAAAATATTGTAGGGAAATGACGTATATAAAACTTGCAAGCTTGGTATATGTTTTTTTAAGATCTATCGAATTTTTGCGCGTTAGTCAGAGTTTAAAAATGTCTTCTTAGACTCCAATCTAGGTTTATGGAATTTTTAATGAATCCGTGCGTTGTTTGTGTTGTGTGTTAGTGTTTGTGTGTTAAAACATAGAGAAACTAGAAATCTATTAGTGAGTTCAAATATTGCACATATTATGGGAAGTGTAATACAACATTCAAACTAAACACTACATCTACTCGTTTCGTGTTACTTTCTTAAGTATAAATGGTCAGCTCATTTGTTGTTTGGTATAAAAATCAAATACATACACACAAAACGATAAAATATTCTCAGTGATTGCAACGTCATTGTTTGACATATTTTGACCATAACATTTGTAAAAATGAATATACGTGACTTAAATTATATGTAAATTAAAACTCATGTTTTGACAATGTAAATAGATCTTTAAGAAAACCAACTGTTTGCCATTTCTATCTTAACTTCCTCCAAGGAAATTGCCAGGCCTTCTACTTGGTTATAAGGACAAGTCATAGGAGGAACAAAGTTGTTTGACTCAAAGAAGGTCTGAAAGAAGATGCCGCCCCTGATAATAGCAAGCAGAACTTAGGAAGTACCTTGCTCGTCGTTTAGAGTTTAGAGGAAAGAAATACAGCCAAATAAATCCATTGAATTGTGGGATAGTCTTTTCATTAACATTCTAAACAAATGAAAACGAATCATATTAACTGGTGTCTTCAACTTTTATATACTTCAAGAGCATAATACTTTTTACAAAGATTATATCAACTCTTTCTGCCTGTTAGTCTGCCTGGTAAAAAGTGTGTACATGTGATTTCTTAAAAACACTTTCTCGGATCAAGCTTAAACGTTGCACAAGTATGCACTGACATATACAAGACATGAATATATTTTAAAAAGTAACCATTTAGACAATCAATTACTAACTAGTCGACCCACGGAGTAACATACGCCGTTATTTTGCAGAGCCACCTTAGGTCAATGCAACCTATGCGACCGCTGTGGGTCCCGCACTTTCGAAGGACTAATTCTAGGTGTAAATTATTAAATTAAACCATTTTATAACTTATAACATAATTCTCGTAGCCTCCTGATTTACCAGTAGCTCCTTGAAATCTCCTGAAATTGCAAAATATACGAAAATCTTTTGAAAACTCATACGAATCTCCTGAAATATATAGACAACAATTGTCATTTGGGTGTCATTCAATATGGAAAACACCAGTTCTACGCGCGATCAATAAAAATGGCATTATGCATTACCCGAAATTGTGTAATCTGGTGCAAGAAGCTTCTCGCGCCTCAAACTAATGAAGAATTAGAGAATGAATAAAATGCATAGATGAATTTATTTTCTAATACAAACTGTTAAATTTCACTAAATATCCGCTTCCCTAACCAAACTTAGCCCCGCGAAAACCGTTACGCATAGGGACCCACTATAGTTAAGTCCGGCGCTGCTATTTAGTGTTTGTAAAATGTTTGTAAAATGTTTTACATGTTTCGGATGTTCCTTCAGAGTTGATGGACGAAGGGGGATGGGAGCGGGCAGGGTTTGATATATCCAAACGACAGTCCAGCGCGCAAACCGCACGACCAGGCAGCCATCCGTAGTGACCGGTGAATACTTGTCCTCCCCCCTCTTGTTTTTTTTCGTTGGGTGACTATCTTTCCTTTACTTCTTCTTCTCGTCCAACTCTTGAGCGACTAAGACTATTATATATATAGATTGATACAATGACACTTAATATAAGCTTTGTTTTTTAAAAAGTATTTAAAAAAAAGTTTTTCTTGTTTGAGTGTTATTTCCATATTGGGGCTTCAATGTTGCGTAGCTCTTTCCTCCACTGAGCGTCAACTTTCATCCCTCCTATTTTTTCCATATAATCTTCAAAAATGAATGATCCCTAAGCTAAACCGGAAGGTGCTTATACATTTTCTGTTTCCTGCTTCTCTTCTGTACCCAGGCACCGCGCCTAGCTCAGACTGGCACAACCTACTCTGGAAGTGGACCCGCTGTCGCTATCAACCTGCCTCCACCTAATGTCGTCACAACGCAGGCTGAGGTCAACGGTGGTCACGTGAACAAAGCCTACCAAGCCGACTGAAACCAACACAGCAGCAATAAGCTCTAGATGATAAACTAAGGACTCAATGAGTAAAGAGAAAGTTTCTCCTGCAGTGTGAACTTGATCTAGAATACACTCTCAACATGTACATCTTTTCCTTCTTCTTTTTTAAAGAAAGTAAAACATTAGAATCTATAAAACACAAATATTTTTCTATGATGGATTGTTGATTAATTCTTGATTTCTAAATATGTAATGCTCGATATTGAATCATGTCAGGTCTCTAACTAAGCAAATATTAAACCAAAAAATTATTGTAAGCTTCTGCTAGGTGTTTTAATTTAAACACAGAAAAAAAGTCATTTGGTAAAATTATTTTCAAACTAAATTATTTTGTCAGAGAAAGTTTAGTATTTATTATTTCAGTGTCTCCATGTAGCACATCCTTGACCTAATTTTAACGTACCACATTATTTTCTTAATCCTTCCACCCATATGCACACAACTTTGGTGTATCTAGCAAATCTTATGATCTCTACTAAACTAGTTTCCATCATGTGTTACCATGTGTTTAACACATCACATATCACGATATTGTCATCTGTGTAGGGCCATATTGTCTGCTACTATGTAAAAGTCTGGTGTGCACTGATTTGTTTTATAGGGCCATATATATAGGCCAGTGACAATGATTGTTGATAACATTCTTCTTTTCTTACTTCCTGGTTTCCAACCATATTTACTAGTGCGATGATCTCAACCAATCAAAGTCTTGACTGCGCTGTGTCTATCATTTCGAGTGGGCTCTTTTATGTAGGGTCACGTGATAAGGTCACGTGGCAGCATATATGATGGGGTATAACACATAGTTTTATTGCTTCTGTAGCCGTTATTTTAATGTATTTTATGAAACATAATTACATTGACCATTTGAAGAAATGTATTTAACTCATTACAAACCCTATTAGATTCTACTTATTTTGTTAAGAATAAGTTATTTCAGACCATCAAAAGTATAATGCTATTTGTTTGAATGGTGTAACTATGAAACTTCAAAATCCAAAATTAAATATATTTGGAAATATGTTCATGCTTCATTTAATCCTAAATGGAGCATTTGATTTGATAAAAATATTCATTCTAAAATGTGAGCTTAACTGACAAGTGAGGTATAATGTCTGATATTTTTGGATGAAATTATTTGAAGATTCTCCACCAATCTGTATTGTCCAATGTGTGTGTGCACAACTCTGGGCTAGGTCTGGCTCTAAAAATACTTTAATCTCACCAGAAATGAACACACTCTGGGCTAGGTCTGGCTCTAAAAATACTTTAATCTCACCAGAAATGAACACACTCTGGGCTAGGTCTGGCTCTAAAAATACTTTAATCTCACCAGAAATGAACACACTCTGGGCTAGGTCTGGCTCTAAAAATACTTTAATCTCACCAGAAATAAACACACTCTTGGCTATGTCTGGCTCTAAATATAGGCTACTTTGATGTAGATATATCTAGAAATGACCAGATTCCTGGCTAGAGTTGTAGCTTATATAATCTCATCTAAAATATAACATTCTACAATTATTACATGATTATTTCTCCATAAAATGTTTGTAATACCATTTTTCCATGTATATTATAAATGTAATACAAATACATTTTATTTGTAATCAATGTTCAGCACATTTTTTTTTAAATTGTGTTCTAAATTATCAGAGATTACTGGTTGTACACTGTGTGTTCCAATAATGGAGATTTAAAAAAACACAAACATTGTTAAGAGTGCTGTGATCTGGAAATATAAAAGTGATAGTAAAAAAAACCCAGATAAAACCAGATAAATAAGTAACGGATATTTATTTTACAAAGAGATTTGTAATGACTTTAGATCGCTCAGCAAATGAAATAATAGATTTTTTGATTAACAGAAAATTACTATAAATTTGTCTCTAAAATAGTACATACTTAATAAAAACAGCAAATATGCTAGATATAATGGAAGAAAGACAATATAGTTTATATTATATATATAAAAGCAAGGTGTTTTTATAACAAGTACAGGTAAAAAAGATAATAGAAAATATTTTTTTTATGTAAAATCCAATTTTTCTTTTGGTACGAAGTAGGCCTATGCATTAAGAGTAAGTTGACCTTATCTTTGTCTGCACACGCAGATACTCTCCATAAATTATTTTTATAGTTCAAAGGTTGATTTTTCCTTGCAAACATCTATATATAAATAATTCTCCAAACCACGATGAAAAAGTCATGGAAAGATAACTCTTTTATTTCTGCAAGTCGGACTAAAGTAACCCCACGTAACTTTCGCAGTGACAGAGAGCGTGGCTCAGAAAAAAAAAAGATAGGAGAGGGGCTTATATTACGCCGAGGGTCGGATCGTATTTTTGAAATTGTCTTCCAGTGTTTAATCTATGTCTAGGAGAATTCACGAGTCTAAAAATAACCTTTATATGGGTCAATGATCATTTATAATGTCAAGCTAAAAACTTAAAATAACAAAGTGACAATAATAGGGCTGCATGTTATAAAAGCTTACAGCTGTAATGAAAAGTCTGGCATCAAGTCACTCTGAAGGTTGAACACACAAGCTAAAGCCACCATTGTGTTAAACTCTAAGTGTTGTGGGTAATAATGTATTGTCTTTAAACAAGAGCAACATCTTCAAAAAGATTGTGTGGACTAATATGTTTATAAAAGCGAATTTGGTAGGTTTAATTTAAGTTATACAAATTATATATAATAAAAACACACTAGGTGAATATTCTAATTAAAAATAGTGATTCATCGTTACATACAATGTTTAACGTAGTTAGTCCTTTAACTATAATGGACATTGATATATTAGTGGAATAGAAAGGCCCAGAAAAGCAAAGCTAATATAAGTTAAACAGCTAAGATAAGCAAAACATTTATGATAATAAACTAAACAGTCCAGTAAGCTAAACGTGTACGATAAGTGTATACAAGTGAAATTATAAAATGTACATTTTCCAGACTAGTATTTAGCTTACTAAATATCTTTGTGTGGTTTAAGTTATAAAACTGGTTAGGATTAGTAGTAGCGTGAGGATCATGGCTATGTTTGGCTCAACATTTGTAGTATCGTGAGGATCAAGGCAATGTTTGGCTCAGCATTAGTAGTAGCGTGAGGATCAAGGCACTGTTTGACTCAACATTTGTAGTATCGTGAGGATCAAGGCAATGTTTGACTCAACATTAGTAGTAGCGTGAGGATCAAGGCAATGTTTGGCTCAGCATTAGTAGTAGCGTGAGGATCATGGCAATGTTTGGCTCAGCATTAGTAGTAGCGTGAGGATCAAGGCAATGTTTGGCTCAGCATTAGTAGTAGCGTGAGGATCAAGGCAATGTTTGGCTCAGCATTAGTAGTAGCGTGAGGATCAAGGCAATATTTGGCTCTGCATTAGTAGTAGCGTGAGGATCATGGCAATGTTTGGCTCAGCATTAGTAGTAGCGTGAGGATCAATGCAATGTTTGGCTCAGCATTAGTAGTAGCGTGAGGATAATGGCAATGTTTGACTCAACATTAGTAGTAGCGTGAGGATCATGGCTATGTTTGGCTCAGCATTAGTAGTAGCGTGAGGATCATGGCTATGTTTGGCTCAGCATTAGTAGTAGCGTGAGGATCATGGCAATGTTTGACTCAACATTAGTAGTAGCGTGAGGATCATGGCTATGTTTGGCTCAGCATTAGTAGAAGCGTGAGGATCAAGGCAATGTTTGGCTCAGCATTAGTAGTAGCGTGAGGATAATGGCAATGTTTGACTCAACATTAGTAGTAGCGTGAGGATCATGGCTATGTTTGGCTCAGCATTAGTAGTAGCGTGAGGATCATGGCTATGTTTGGCTCAGCATTAGTAGTAGTGTGAGGATCATGGCAATGTTTGACTCAACATTAGTAGTAGCGAGAGGATCATGGCTATGTTTGGCTCAGCATTAGTAGTAGCGTGAGGATCATGGCTATGTTTGGCTCAGCATTAGTAGTAGCGTGAGGATCATGGCAATGTTTGACTCAACATTAGTAGTAGCGAGAGGATCATGGCTATGTTTGGCTCAGCATTAGTAGTAGCGTGAGGATCATGGCTATGTTAGGCTCAGCATTAGTAGTAGCGTGAGGATCATGGCAATGTTTGACTCAACATTAGTAGTAGCGTGAGGATCATTGCAATGTTTGACTCAACATTAGTAGTATCGTGAGGATCATGGCTATGTTTGGCTCAGCATTAGTAGTAGCGTGAGGATCATGGCAATGTTTGACTCAACATTAGTAGTAGCGTGAGGATCATGGCAATGTTTGACTCAACATTAGTAGTATCGTGAGGATCATGGCTATGTTTGGCTCAGCATTAGTAGTAGCGTGAGGATCATGGCTATGTTTGGCTCAGCCTTAGTAGTAGCGTGAGGATCATGGCAATGTTTGACTCAACATTAGTAGTAGCGTGAGGATCATGGCAATGTTTGACTCAACATTAGTAGTAGCGTGAGGATCATGGCAATGTTTGACTCAACATTAGTAGCAGCGTGAGGATCATGGCTATGTTTGGCTCAACATTAGTAGTATCGTGAGGATCATGGCAATGTTTGACTCAATATTAGTAGTAGCGTGAGGATCAAGGCAATGCTTGACTCAACATTTGGGTTAGAAATGTAGTGCAAGTGCAATAGTGTGTACTCAACTTAGTGATATAGTCAACTGAAAGGTATAGTTGTCAAGGCTAGAGATTGAGTCAACTGAAAGATATAGTTGTCAAGGCTAGAGATCGAGTCAACTGAAAGGTATAGTTGTCAAGGCTAGAGATCGAGTCAACTGAAAGGTATAGTTGTCAAGGCTAGAGATCGAGTCAACTAAAAGATATAGTTGTCAAGGTTTTATAGAAATTAGAATCTCAACTAAGGTAAAATAGAAACAATGAACACGTATTGAGACTGGGAGAATGAGTTCCACTTATTGTAAATTCCTCTCTGGAAGAGATGAAGAATTGGTAGAGATTTCTAATATCCCCAAAACGAAGGTTCTCACCTTAACTTCATGGAAAAGGATCCATATTTTAATCTTTTTTTTTTACTGCTTTAATATAGCGCATCTTCCAGCCTTACGTCATGCTCAGTGTGCTAGGGTCTTATCTCTTTTGTGGACTAGTGAGGGCAGGGTAGAAGGTTCTTTGCAGCCATTAGGCGCTGAGCAAACACAACTCTGCTTGAGACGGGATTCGAACTCCAGCCTTCTCATTCGGTAGCCAAGCCAAACGATTTTGGCCTCTCAGCCACACATTCCACATGATCAATGATTCATCGGATTAGGATACAACAGAATGATACAGCACACGTTCTGTGAGATGAAAATTGGAACTAACATGCCCCCTGAGGAGTGTCACAACAATGCCGACCGTATCCCACTGAGACCAATCGTTATAGAAGGCCTGACCTTTGACGCGGCAATGGGCTATTGGTCCAAAGTGCCCACACGTTGCGACGTCGCAGGTAGTGTAGAGGTCTTCTATAAGGATTGGTCACGGTCCTCCAAAGCTGCATAATATCGAGAGGCACGATCAAGAGTCAGACCCGAAAACACACAAGAAAAACTGTAGGAAGAGCTGCCTGGAAACCACTACGCTGTTCAGATTAGATAGAAGATGGGTTATTGGAAACTTCCAAGATGATTATACTAATTATACTAAGGTAATGTCTTAGATAATTGTCTTAGATAATTGATAGAATTAGGATAGTTTGTTACCATGCAGATACATTTAATATTATTCATTTAAAAATGTTTTCCATTTGCCTGCTTGTGGTTCTAAAGAACCATTGACAATGTATGCTTACACGCACACATGACCTAGATCCATAGTTTCCATTTCTGCTTCTAGATAATTCAAGTTTTACTCGGATCTCCATTGCTGGTTAGACCAGAGACAACTCCAGGTTAGTTACGTATATCCTCTTATTATGGGCAGTAGGCTAAGAAACCCAAAACATTTCCAATATGTCTTATTTTTTTATACATACAAGCAGGGCCGGCCTTAGGCCACTGCAACCTATGCGGTCGCAGTGGGCCCCGCACTTTCATAGGTCCCGCTGTAATTCTAGGTGTAAATTATTAAATAAAGCCATTATAACTTATATACAATAACAGGGACTTCGCGGCCTCCTGATTTTCCAGGGCCTCTTGAAAATCTCCTGTAATTGCAAAATATACGAAAAAGTCCTGGAAATCTGAAATAAAAAAAAGAAAATTCTGCTCTATTTAACATTCTACATCGTCGAATTTGCAGAATTCGTTTAAAAATTCCCACGCGGACTGTATAGAAAAAATAATTTATTTTCACACTTATTGTTTCCTCTGTTATGAATAGACAGTCTGCAGTAGTTTTTTTTTGTTTTTGTGTGTGTTGTGTACTTCATTGGCAGCATAAGGGTAGAGAAGAAAAGCCAATTTTATGAAAAGCGTGTCAGAAGGTCGATAGCGGGACTGTCCTGCCAAAAGTGTGACGTCTGGTCACCTTACAGTAGATGAATGATCTCATCTTATGATCTACCCTAAAGAACACTCGTGAGGTCGTTTTTTATTAGAAGAGAGAATACTTATTGTGATGTAGAATTCTGTTGGACTAGGCCTAATCAAGTATAGTTGGAATACAAATTATATCATAGTGTATCCCGCCCTACCAAAGTAACTATATCAAATATTACAAAAACAAAACAAAAAAACAAAAACAAATCAGAGCTTTTGAAGACAAACATTGTTTTTGTTTGTTTGTTTTTCTAGCTTTGTGTAGTCCTGGCATCGGTTTCAACGGAAGTTGTGTGGAATGTAAGCAAGGCTATTGGAACAATGGTAACGCTTCCATGGGATTTGAACCTTGCCAGAAGTGCCCAGACAATCTGACAACAGAAGGCACAGGAGCTACAGATGCTGAAAATTGCTCGACCAGTGAGATATGTTTAAACAATTCTTTCCTAACTATGCTGTATTTATTCGTAATCTGTTACTTTTACAAAGCTTCGAATTTATCTGTTACTTTTACAAAGCTTCGAATTTATCTGTTACTTTTATAAAGCTTATATCAACTTCATTTGTCTGTCTGATAAAATTGTGTACTAGTTGTTTTTTCCAAACGCGATCTCAGATCATGTTGAAATAACGCACAATTATTTCTTGTACCTGACAAAACAAGAATCTTTTTAAAAAAATAACCAATTTTATAATTAACAATTGGTAATTATTATTTTTTGTTTGGTATCAAACAAGGGAAAAAAACGTACTTAACAGATGTGGTTGTTTAAGTTGAATTTAAGGAGGCTTAAGCCCTGAGCGAACACGTTTTATTTTCATGCCTTTTAAAAGCGATCACGATAACATTGACACAGATACCCCCTTCTTTCTCCCCCTTCTTTCTCCTCTCTCTCCCCCCCCCCCCCTCGCCTCATCTGGTCTAGACAAGTGATAGCTCATTGAGCAAGCGCTAAAAAAATTGCGCTAAACAAAAACTATTGGTAAAAACATTCCCAATCACACAGATTTATTATTGTTTGTCAAGATCTATAAAAACAATTAATTACTTGACTGGTGTAAACTAATTGATCCAATTACACTTAATATAGGCTTTGTTTCTTATGTGTTTCTTGTTCACGTTAAAAACGACCACCGGTCAATTTTCCCAAAGCAAATGACTTCATAAAGCTCAATACATGAGAATTGGAGGGGGGTGGGGGGTGGAGAGACTAAGTAGTCATTAAAATGAAAAAAAGAAGTCCTGCTCTCTGTATGTCTATATGTTTGTGTGATCTACCTAGACACACTTTGTTTAAACTGACACTTGTATTGTCCAATTATTTCAGTCCAATGTGGAGCTGGCTCTTGTTTTAACTGATACTTGTATTGTCCAATTATTTCAGTCCTATGTGGAGCTGGCTACTTTGTATCAACGTCCAACAGAACATGTATCAAATGTCCACATGGTAGCTACAAGAACACAACCGACCGCAGTGAATCTTGTCTTCTTTGTCCTCCTGACTTTACCACCGAGATGACAGGCTCCACCAGTTTACAGGAATGTATATTAAGTACGTTCTGATTGTACTTTTGATACTCTGTCTGTCTTTCTGTCTGTCTGTCTAGTAAAAGTTTGTACACGTTATTTCTCCGACACCCACTCTCGGATCAAGCTGAAATTTTGCACAATTATTTCTATTACCTGACAATACAAGAATCAAATTTAAAAAATAATAAATTAATTATTGGTAGAAGAGAGAGATACAGAAAGTGATGGGAAGAAACCATTCAATGAATGAAGAGATTCTATCAGAAGCGAATGACAGAGAAATGGAAAAAGACGGTCCACAAATCTTGTGTGGTTCCCCAACGGTTCCACAGGATTAAGGATAGGTGATTATATAAAACCCATTAAGGACAAAGTAATTACGTAAATATAACAAGACAGTTTGTGTGGAAACACTAACTCAAAATCGGCCCCAGGCAGGTAAAAAGGAAGGTTTCAATATTTTCAGAAAGAATATCCAAATGAAATTCTATCAAAGGAAAAATTACAGAGAAGAATGGAGAAAGAATGTTGACAAATCTTGTGTGGTGCCCCAACGATCCAGCAGACCAAGGGATAGGTGAAAGTGAAGGTGACGTTAGATGTCAGCCTGACCTAACTGATGTCATATTTTAATTATCCAATTGATCTAATTGTTTTTTTCAATGACTTATTCAAAGCTTCAAGGAAAAAACAAACCACTCCGCAAAAAAATAAAAATTCCTATTTTTTTATTATTATTTTAAAATTCCTATAGTTTATTGCTTCTAGTATGTATATTCACTCCAGTACACGTGATAATAGGAAAATCTACTTATTAATTGTTGTTTTAAATTATATTCCACTTAAATGCATACTAAAAAGTTTTTTTCTCTTTAAAAAAAAGTAACCTCTTTTTTTTGTAAACGTTGTAGTTAGTAGGGGACAGAACTTATACAATACAATTGTCAACAAAATCTTTTTGGACAAAATCCATTTGCACAAATGGGGTAAAAATGTGGTAAATAGTTACTTCCCTTACTAAATAGCCTCCCGTATTTGTTACTATTCTAGTTTAGGAGATCTAAACGGAACGGACTGATGTACAAACAAACCGCACAAAACTAATAGCGTCTATTCCTCTTTCAGGAGCCGCTAAAAATGGATGTATTAACAGAATGTGAATTTTATTTTGTTTCAGGTTGTCCTCCAGGGAAATACAAAACTAGCCCTAGTCAATGCAGCTTCTGTCGAAAGGGATTCTACTCTTCTAGTCCTGCAAGCGAAACTTGTCAAAGTTGCGAGTCTCCGTTAACAACTAACAACTCTGGCTCAACGAGCGAATCAGATTGCAATGGTTCGTGTTGACTGTAGATCTAGATCTAACGATCCTTCTATTCCCAAAAAATGTCTGATGCCTTTTATAAAAATTGCTTTTGTATAGTGCAACTTTCATTTTGATAGCATGCTCAAGTCCACGCTATGGTCCAATCACTATTGTGGACCAGTGGGATGATACCGTTTATGGGAGTATTTGGCAAATGGTTTCCGTGCTGCCTTTAGGCTCTCAGTAAACACAGCTCAGCGATTCAAACGCGAACCCCTTTGTAGTAACCAAGCGGTTTTCGAAACTCATCCACACATCCAAAAAAATAAAACGAATTTAGATTAATAAATCTATACTATAAAGTAGAATGTGAGGTGTATGTATGTGACTTATAGACATCAAAACTAGGGGTGCACCGGATAGTCCCTCCGGCTCCGGCTTCTGCCGAATATTCGGCACTTTTTCACTATCCGGCACTATCCGGCTCCGGTCGAATATCACTACCGGATAGTAAACCGGATAGTAAAAGCTACACCTGTATTTCTATTAATATATTATTAATATAAGTCTTTTCCAGATACGCCAAACGGAGGTAACGCTTAAATATCGAAAAAAACAAGCGAAAGGCAAACAATATAAAGGTAATCGATGCTGATAAATGTCCAACAAGAAGTTTAAACTAAATCTCCATGTTCATAAAAATAAACCAATACTCATAAAGTGGACATGAATCAATAATTGTCATTTCTGAAATACATTAACGTTTTTGTTTCAAATAAAAGAATTTGTTTTTAAAACCATAAACTATGACTATGCACCAAATATATTTTAGTACAAAGACAAGGCGTGTTAATCTAAATAGAAATAAGACTTTACATTATAAATTCGCATTACATACATAGCAGCGATGTCTGGCACATTTTAAAAGCTTGTCTTGACCTTTGAGTGGTCTAGTAAACATGTAATATTTCTTAACTACGTCACGCTGATAATCTGTCTAGATGTGCGGGTATATCTCCAGAGGTAGAGATTGAGCAACCCCCCACCTCCTTTTGTTTGTTTAGTCCATAACATCGAGTTCACAGATAGACAGCTGACCACATTAAGCCAGATGTCAATGTGTTGACACTGTCTAGAGATCACATCTTCTGAGAGAACTAAGTTTTGTTTACTTGGAGAAGAATTTTTTATTAGAGACGGGACTACAAGCCAAATCTCTATAAGGTTAATCTGGTATGAGTTTGTTTATTATGAGATAGGTTGTCAATCAAGGGTCTGGAAACAAGCCACACCTTTTATACTATTGGCCGGGACAAAAAGTTTGTTTACTTTAAGGCTCAACACCCACAACGTCTTATTTGTTTAATTCATGACAATGTATTGATATACATTGACCATTCTTAAGCCAGAATGGATTAATGCAGATTGTTGAGAAATATTGACACTGTCTAGAGGTGACTAGATGATGAGACTAAGTTTGTTTACTTGGAGAGAAATGACATTTAGGGCGCTGAACACACGTTCGTTGCACAATAAAATAAAACAAATATGTGCATGTGTGCGTGTATGTATTTTTCCCCCTTGTATTAAAACCTTTAGAAATAAAGTTAATTTCATTGTTTAATTCTATTCTTATCTTATATAATACAGACGTTACTTCAAAAAAGAAGATGATTACATCCTACGCGTCATGCATTTAGTCATGCATATTAACCAATGACTTAAATTCTGCCAAGTCAATGGTTTTCCGGGCTAGCTCAGGCAACCCATTCCATGCTCTAATAGCACTAGGGAAGAAGGAGTATTTGTACAAATTTGTCCTAGCATATGGGACGAGGAATGTGCCTTTATTTTTGTGTCTTTCAGAGTATTTTATTAAATTTTGTTTTTGTATTTGAAGATTATGGTTCAGTGTTTTATGTATAATTGCTACTTTACTTTTGAGTCTTCTGTCCTGAAGGCTTTCTAAATTTAGTGATTTTACTAATGGTGTTACCCTAGTCAAATGTGAATATTCGTTTGTTATGAATCTCACTGCTCTATTTTGTGTTTGTTCCAGTTTCTTAATGTTTTCTTGAGTTGAGGGGTCCCACACGGTGGATGCATATTCTATTATTGGCCTAACCAAGGTTAAATAACATTTTAGTTTTATGTTCTTATTTGATTTATAGAAATTTCTTTTAATAAACCCTAATGCTTTGTTGGATTTTTTTATAGTTTCATCAATATGTGGATTCCATGACAGTTTTTCATTTATTATAACACCTAGGTATTTTGAGTTTTTAGTCTGTGTTACTGGTTTGCCATGAATAAGATAAGTGGAATTAATTTGTTTTAGTTTTTTTGTTACTCTTAACAACTGACATTTTTCTGGGTGGAAAGACATGCTCCAATTTGATTCCCATTTCTGTAATTCCTCTAATTCTCTTTGTAAAATATCTGTGTCTTGTTTTGTTTTTATTGTTCTATATATTATGCAATCGTCTGCAAATAATCTGACTTTTGTTCCTGAACTAATGCAATTTTGACTTTTGACTATTGACTTAATATATAAAGGAAAACCTTACAGTTAAATTTAACATCGTAGAAAATAAATTGATCTAAAACACCACAATTATATCTAGCAAACAAAGAAAAAATATGCTGGAAT
>JAZGLO010003785.1:0-47848 GCA_036873155.1 Biomphalaria sudanica | reverse complement strand
GTTAAGATGGTCATGAAGCCACTATAGAAAGTTTTGAAAAAAACAAAACTGGAATGCACTCTATACTCACTTAAGAATCAAGTGTTGTTTGGCTGTTAATTTTGAAAATATGCTTTTCGAGTGACGTCATCCTTGCAGGTGAAACTCTCCGTTCCTGTGGCTTGTAAATAGAGAACATATTTACCACACACGCAGATCCAAGTCGTTTTCAACTTGGAAACGTCTTGGGCAAAAAAAAAATGAGAAAGTCAGTCATTGTGATGTAAATATTTGTTTAGTTTAGAATATTGAGTCTAAACTTTATGCTTTGTGTCTTTGTTTAGGATGGAAAGTTTTTTTTCTTTGTAACTGTTTCAATGTGACGTCAATGAAAACATTTAATAGCTTGTTGTTTGTTTTTTTTAAATTTTTATCTTGACATTTCATTTCAGAATCTATCACGTTGAACATTTGAACATTATTTTATGAGCAACTGTGTGTGTGTTTGTGTGTGTGTGTTTGTTTGTTTGTGTGTGTGTGTGAGTGAGTGTGTGTGTGTGTGTGAGAGAGAGAGTGTGTGTGTGTGTGTGTGTGTGTGTAGAGGATTGTTTAAAGTTTTTATCCAAAATCTAGTTTAGTTTAAACAGAAACGAATTGTGAGGTGAGATAGACAGTGGGTAATCTGTAAACCAAGAATAACAAACAGGTTATAAATTTAAATCGAAATACCCAGATAGTTGAACTTAGTAAAACAAACAAAAATTCTCTCATACAACTGGGAGAATAAAAAAAACCTAACAATAACAACGAAACCAATCTACTACAAGTGCACGGCATTTCATGCTATCTGATGTTCTCTTTCCAAACCCCAGACTGTGTGCCGTACACCGCATTTGTATCAAAAGTATGACACTTCGAATCTACAGACTATGGACAAGTGCAGTATTTTTAGTGACCACGCAAACCTAGCTGCGATCTACATCCCATTGGATTATTTGGATGCAGACAAAGCCGTTGTCCAGGGGGGGGGTCCAGTGGGGGTCCAGCGGAGGTTCTAGTGACGTTTTCTTTACGTCCTCTGCGCCTGATTTGACTAGAGCTTTTTTTTTTGGCCTCCAATGAGTGTCCAGTGACCTTTGTGAGAGCTCTTCCATCTGTTTTCCTATATGCCAGTGACGGTATAATTGCTACTGAGTTGATCACTACAGCGCTTCTGTTACGCTGTACTCCCTTCAGCTCGCAAAAAAAAAAAAAAAGATCGCCTTCAGAATGTGTTCATTCCCCATGCTGGATAAGTGTCCGACCCACCGCAGCCGCCGAAGGAGAAGTTGTGCTTCTTTGCTGTCCACACCGGCCTGAAGCAGAATATGGTTATTTGTAAGGTCGTTTTGTCAGTCAATGGCCATTATTGAAGAAGCCACTATTGATGGAAGCGTTGAAGGAGTCGTAATTTCCTCCTATTTTGAGAATTTCTATGACATTTATTTTGTTTCAGAAAGTTTCAACATTAACGAGCACTGAACCATAATCTTGAAATACAAAAACAAAACCTAATTGAAAGACACAAAGTAAAAGGCACATTGTTTGTTCAATATACTAGAGCCAATTTGTACAAATGCTCCTTCTTTCATAGTGCTTTTAGAGCATGGAATGGGCTGCTTGAGTCAGCCAGGAAAACCAATGACTTTGCAGAATTTAAGTCATTGATTAACATGCATGACAAGATTGACCTAGTGAGACGAGTAAGATGAAATCCTCTTTTTTGAAGTAAGGCCTGTATTTTGTAAGATAAGATAAATACAAGAGGACGAATGAAGTGTATTTTGTAAATTATTCTTGCGATTATAATGATTTAAAATACTTTCAAGATGTCTGCAACTTGTACAAATGGGAATAAAATGAAAATGAGATATAGCATGTAAGATTTGACTGTATACCAAATCTTGCAAAAGACACTCATATTGATTAATATATGCTACATGCAGGGCCGCCGCTACCTATAGTGCAATGTGTGCATTGCACGCAGGAGGCCGAATGTAAGGGGCGGCCAAATCATTTCCAAGAATTATTTTTCTTTAAATTTTTTCTTTAAATTTTTTTTTTTTTAATTACATTTTTTATTTAAATTTTACTGATTCCATTATCCTTTGAAAACTGGGGGGGGGGGGGGGGGGGGCGATATTTGTACAATAAGAAGTTATTTTGGAAACTTGAGAAGAGAAACAAACCGGCTCGCGAGGGTTTCCCACGGGTTTTTCCATAAGCGCCGACTCTTTCCTGACCTTGAATTTTCGCGGGTTGTTGGTAATATTTGTTTCGAGTCGAATAGCCCGCCCTGTAAGTAGATCTAGTTGTTAGAATGTCTTTTTTAAAACATTGTCACATTGTATCTCAAATTGTGTGTGTTTGGGGAGGGGCGCAACTTCCTGACAAAAAGAGGTGTTATAGAGTGTGTGTGTTTCCTAGGCGGCGTTAAGAAGAGGTGAAGCGATTGATTGGTGGCTAGGCATTTAAGATGATGAAATTTGCATAATGCAAATGTAAAACGTCAGACAATCTTGAGGCATGAAAGAGTATTGACGTTATTTTGTGGTGAGCTAGATTTTGTTTATCAGTAAATTTAATTAATATTAGATTTCTATCTCAAATTAAATATGTGAAAATTGTAACATCAATTATATTGTTTTTTTTTTGTTCACATAAGAAGTTTGTTCAAGTTATTTAAAGCTTATTTAGTAACAATATAAGACGCCTTCATTGGTTTCAGTTGTACTAGCTGTTTGTAGCGACAAGTCAACGACCATCTAACAACAAGGAGAGGGGGCGGCGAAAACATGTTTTATTTTCAGTGTAATTTATTTGAATATTAGTAAAATTAAAATTATTTGATTATTAGTAAAATTACATGTTCAGAAATTAAAATCACTTAAGTAGGAGACGGCGTTTTATCTTCTAATAAGATCGTTTTAAAGGTAGACTTCTTTTGCGAAGCGCTTGTACAACAATATGGGTCAAAACGTTCTCAAGAAAACATTTTAAAACGTCTCCGCTAAAGCGATTCTTCTGGATTTCTTTTTTGTCTCAGAATAGTCGAATTTCTTCCGCCTATTGCACTTTATAATGGTGACGACTTTTGTGTGACAAAAAACCTCCGCGCCAAGACGTCTTACTTAACACGAAGAATATTGTTAAAAAGCTCACGCCCATTACAGACGTACGTACGCAATATGTAGGCCTACCTAGAATGTCCCTCGCATAATACTATTGGCCAGGGCTGCCTCTTTATTATTAGATTTAATATGGCCCTCGACTTTTTTTTTATTAGAATGACTAGTACGTTCTGAAAGAAAACACATTAATATTAGCCTTTTAAAAATTCTCTCTTCTTACTAAGAGAAAAACGCCAGAAGACGCTTAGCGCCGAGTCCCGCCCGGAATCAAACCTTTTGCCGACTTGAGCGAAAACCTGCCGCATCTTCGATTCTATCTCCATGAAGAAACTTTTACAACGCTTACAATTTATGCAGGCAACACTATTCCGGAAAAGAAAACTGACCATAGACATATTATATATAGGTCTGTTAAACTGACTCATTTTAGTGAAATTTCATTACCTAAATTTGGATTCTTTACATAGTGTTAAAAATATAAAAGGAAAAATAAAACCTAAAAAGTGTGTTATAATTAAAACATAGTTTCCTTTCTTTTTCATTACATCCTTTACAAAAAATGCAAAGTTAAAATTGACAATAAAACATCTTAGAGGGAATGGGGAGACGACAACGATGTGGCGAATATGAAAAGAAAAAGAAATGGTACAAAAATGGATTTTAAATCAAAGAGCGCTTTAGGTACAGTGTCCAGCTCAGTCTTAATGATTTTTTTTTCTAAAATAAAAATGGGGGGGGGGCGTCATTTTTTAACTTCGCACGCAGGCTGCAACAACCCTTGCGGCGGCCCTGGCTACATGCCTGTTAGTGTCAAATACCAAATGATGGACAGTTTGGCCTAATTGACAGTTGTTTTTTTATTCTGTTGGCCTATAAGAAATATAATTTGAATTTCCATTAACTTTGTTTTGTTTTGTGAATATTAAAAAAAAAGCAGACTTATAGAGACTTTGACCTTTCTCACAATATTTATAGTCATCAAAAAGACATTTAGATTGAGTAAATGTCTGAACTGACGAAGCAAATTGTGTACAAATGTGTATTAAAAAGCCTGAAAACATTTCCTCGCGCGGTGGATGAGAGAAAAAGACAATAGTTAATACACACAGTCACACATACCCACATACACACAGTCACACATACCCACATACACACAGTCACACATACACACAGACACACAGTCACACATACCCACATACACACAGACACACAGTCACACATACCCACATACACACAGTCACACATACCCACATACACACAGACACACATACCCACATACACACAGTCACACATACCCACATACACACAGTCACACATACACACAGTCACACATGCACACAGTCACACATACCCACAGACACACAGTCACATATACCCACATACACACAGACACACATACACACATACACATTCATTTATACATGTTCAGAATTGAGAGGACCAAACAAATAAAGTTGAGTAAGAAGCATGTCCTCTTTTTTTAGGGTCCTGTGGAGGCCTCGTCAATATTTTACAATGCTCACTAATGCAGCATTTTAAGCTTTAAACTTGTCTGGTTTGCGCTATGTGTAGAGAAAAAAAAACTTTATTAAATCCTTAATGCTGCTAATAAGATCATTTGAAACAATCAAATTATACTTTGCTATGTGTATATGCATTATGGTCAACACTGATAAAAAACAAGATTTTAAAAGTAAAAAAAAAACAATAACAAAAAAAAAAAACCTTTAGGTCACGATTTTAATATTTTACTCAAGGAAATACAAAACACTCATCAGGAATGCTCAAGAAGTGTTCTGTTCATAAACAGTCACAGTTGAATAAAATACAACTTTCTCTTATACATTTCAGAAGTAACGTTTCAGAGAAACTGGGGCATAAATGTATATTTTGTGTGCTATCGTATAATAGTCTGCCCTTGTTATGATTTGAAATGTGTAATCTACAAATCTTGTAATCTACAATTCTTGTAATCTACAATTCTTGTAATCTACAATTCTTGTAATCTACAATTCTTGTAATCTACAATTCTTGTAATCTACAATTCTCAAAGCGTTGAAAGATTATTTGTATTGTTATTTATATCTTGGATTCCACTAAGGTCTATTAACCACATTCAGTCACTGCTATGGTATTATGTAGTCTCCTCAGTTCTCTTCCAGAAGCTATCCATGAAATGACACTCTACTAGCTATTTTAAACCAATTTGTTGACAGTTGGCTAATCCACATCATTGAAAATTGTTTTCTGACTGACTGGATGGAGCAGAAAACAATACCATAATCATGCGTTGTTTTGCATCATTCACACTAGTCAGTTTTTCTTCCCAGACTATTCATGTGTTCCTTCCAATTTTTAACGTCGTAACACGAGGAACAAACACGAGGAACAAACACGAGGAACAAACACGAGGAACAAACACGAGGAACTAACTGGAGGAACAAAAAAAAAGGCGTCAATGGGGAGAAACCGTTAGCACGTGATCCATGTTAGCAGTCAATAATCCTAGATACGCAGATTTCATTTATTTCAATGGTTGACTCACTGGCCCAAAACGCCAATCTGACGTACTGAGGTCAACAGAAAGGTCACATAGATAGAGAATCCCGTGAGCTCCTTGTAGTTTGATTGTACAGATTCAGTTCGCTTCCAAAAGACAAACTATTATTGCTGAAAAAAAACAACAACATAAACTGTTAGACCCTAGACTTTGATAAGACAATAAAATTCAAAGACTTAACAATTAGGACTTGAAGAATGGCCTTTTTAGTTTTAGAGCTTTTTTTTCTTTTCTAGAAACTTGTTTCCAAAAAGTAAACTGTATAATTTATTTTTAAAAATTAACATTTATTAATTCATTCAACAAAATGTCAATTGTACTCACTAAATACTAGAACAAAGCTCATCACTTCAGAACCTATCTTTGTCTGCGTGTTTGTCCTCATGAAAACTTTATTTGGTCTTAAAAATACGATTGTTAGTACTTAAGGAGAGAAATTAATTGATATATAGTAATATATACCGTTACATGTAGTCTACGTTATTATTTGTATAGCCTATCTTAGTCTAGGGATATATTGATCATGGCATGGTGTCCAACCTGTTTCTGCCTGGGCTCCATAGATCTGGTGATTTCCGATACAAAAAAAAAGCAAGTCCAATAAAATCATACATCTGCTGCTTCATGTGGTCGGAAGTTTCGAGGGGACGGATGTGGACTACGGGTCATAGGTAAGGAACACTGGTCTATGGGATGCTACACACGTGTTAAAGGCATTACAGCAGCGAGTTAAGCGAAGAAACAAAAACAACATGCGCGTGACATTCGAGTCACAAAAATAACTTTTTTTCTTCAGTTCTGGAAATAAATCTCATTTATGTGTTCACAAGCACGCGGCACTCTTTTCAGACGACACTCCTTCCAGACGACACTCCTTCTTGTTGATACTATCATGCAAGACGCCATTCAGCAGGACACCCATAGCATGTTGGAGGAGGTCATTGCCACTAGTATCTCCCCCCCCCCCCCTTTAAAGTTATTGTATCCCCTGTTTCGTCAGCCTCACCAGTTTAATTCATTGCCTTATCTTTCAAAGCTAAACATAAGAAACATAACGCATCCTCACACTTTCTCACACAAATACTCACACACCTTCACGCTTTACCCCCGAACAGCCATATTTTCTTTTAGTTAAAAAAAAAACCTACAAATGCGGTAGTAATGGCATCCCTTGAAGGGGGAATAAATTTAAAGAATGAATTTCTTGTTACTTCAACATAGAGTTTGTATCCATCCGGTGAACTCAATGTTGTTTTTGTCTGTAGTAAAAATTTTAACAATATTTCTCTTTCAAGGAACCGGATACAGTGATGCCTCTGTTACAACCACGCCCTCTGACGTTGTATGAAAGTATCACACAGACTGGCCTCTGTCACTTCCACTAAATCTCTAGTTCACTTATCTCCCTTTGAATTGAGCATTATAAAAATAAATTAAAAGCTTGCGTCAGCGTATCTTTTTTTTTTCTTGACTAAATATTCCAATGATACAAATTTTAAAAAATATAACATATTTCAAGTAAATTGTGTACTTTTAAAATGTGATGCATAGTAAAAGTGCCAATGAAGCTCTCACAGATAAGTTGACATCCATCTCGGTGCATCAGTTTTTATATTATCGTTCTACTGGTTTATCTGACAACATAGTAGAGCTTCATTTGAATGAAGTAAGATTGTCTTTCCTGAAGAGAACACTGAACTCCATAACTCGATATTTGCCTTTATCTTTATTCGTTACTTTCACTTGTAATTGTTGCCTTTTATTTGATCTGATATTCAAGCTCATCAAAAGTTGTTTTTAATACATCAATTTTTAATGATTTTTTAAATGATATTTAATCATCCATGGCCGACTATATTTCCAGAAAGAAGAAGAAGCATGTTATCAATATTCAATAGCTCGGTGCTATGTACTTTTGTTAGAAAGCTTACATCAACTCACTTTGTCTGTCTGTCTGGTAAAAAGTTTGTACACGTTATTTCTCCAACACCTAATCTCGGATGAATCTGAAATTTTGCACAATTATTTTTTTTACCCGACAACACAAGAATCAATAAAAAATTAACCAATTAGTTAATTAACTATTGGTAATTAATTTGTTTTGCTCAAAATCTCGAACTAGGGACAAATGCAATTAACTGAGGTAGTGGTATAAGCTTAATGGGTCTTCTTTATAGGTCGTCGCTTTAAAGTAAGTTTGAAACAAACAATAGATAACTAATTAAACTTCTATTTTCATACACACCTTACAAGCAGAGTGGCTAGAATGTCGGCTTGAGGAGGCTTGATTCATGAGTTCGAATTCAAGTCGTTTCACTTTTTAAAAAATGTAAATGCTTTTAAAAAACGATTACGGTAAAATTCACCCAGATATCCTTTGCTTTCTCCCCCCCCCCCCCCCCCCAAAAACTAACCCATTTTCCCAATTGCTCCAGATAAGTGATAAAAGCATGAAATAGCGCTAAACAAAAACAATTGGTAAAAATATTTCTAACCGCAGAGATTTATTTGTTGTTTACCTAGGTCTATTATACATTCAATTACATGACTGATCCAAACTAATAGATATAATTACACTTGGTGTAAGCTTTATTTTTTTAAGTTAGGTCGCCGTCCAGCTTTTTAAAATCATTTCTCCTTTTGACAGTGATTGTATGGTGTGAGTTGATTTGGTGAGTTGACAGTGTATTATAAGAGCTTAGTTTGTTACTTGATTCTGTTAGTTTATCTGGGCCATTGTATGTGTGATTATCTTTTCTACATTACCACAGTGTCTTTATCGTATCTTATCGTATCTTATCTTATCGTATCTTATCTTACCGTATCTTATCTTATCGTATCTTATCTTATTGTATCTTATCTTATCGTATCTTATCTTATAGTATCTTATCTTATAGATTTCAGAAGTTCCTTAACAGGAGCTCATTAAGTCCTATCCAGGCGTCAATCAAATCGTGCATGCCGTTAGTTTTCCTGACTGATTTAGGAGACTTGTTCCATGCTCTAATAGCTATGTGAAAGAAGCATTTGTACGACTTTGTCCTAGCATATGAATTAGGAATATGTCTTTATAATGTTACTCAAAGTATAAACGTGTTTAGTCTTCACAACAACTTGGAACTGGGATTCATAGAGCAGATGCTGGCGTCCAACTTGCTCAATCAGATTTGATTGAACATTTTTTAAAGTACCGAAATTCCAAAGAAAAGGAATCTTGTAGAAAGAGTTAATACAATACGTGGCAGTTCCCTGTGGAGATTGAATTAGCCTCTCCATTCGTTTCTTTAAATAAATAATTCAACTCTGAGTAGTATCCATTCACAATGGTGGGAAAGGAACAATAAACCAACTTATAACAACTTGAGACTTTTTTTAAATCCGGAAATAATACAGGACTAAATGTAATATCATGGGCATTTAAGACCTTTTGGAAAGCCTCTACTTGAGTGTGTGTGTGTGTGCAGTTTGAAAAAAGAAGCAATAAATCGCGGAGGAGCTACTTAAGAGTGTGTGTGTGTGTGTGTGCACAACGCCGACTACATAAGAGTAAGATTCTATTGGAGATTTTCATACATGGCGAAAAAAACTATAAACAGTAAAGTAAGTTTTTGGTGTATCCGGTGTACAAGCTCAAGGAAGTGTGTTGGTGCGCTCTATATTTCTTCTTCTTCCTTCTCAAGTCTCTATGTGTTGGAAGAGGCTTAGCGGAGTAGTCCACAATGAAGGACTGCGCTGTGATTTCCAGGTCTGGTAGAGTTCCAATCATAAGTTTTTGTTCAATAGGGAGTTTAGGTGCCAGTGTCGGGCCTCTCGATAGATTATGCACCTCTGAAGAACGAGGTATATGATCATTTTTGTGGACTTTTTAAATGTTCTTAACTCTTCCGCTTATAACATGAAATGATGTCAATATGAAAGGAGCGTTACACTTTGAATATATGACTTTGAAATCTGTTGAAAAACAAATGGGCCACTAACTAGTGGTAATAATGAGATCTGAATTGAAGATCAACCTGCCACGCATTGAAATATGTATATCATTAGCTCAGTTCTTTGTTCATATACATTGAAGTTCATTTTGGCGTCCTTTACAGACATGTAGGATATATATAGGTCTGTGTAATCCCAGAAATCTTTTGTTTTTAAACTTTGATTTTGAAGATCCTTTTTACATTCTTTAAGCAATCAAAATTCAGTCAGAGAAAAAAAAGAAGGGAAAGTGCTATGGAGAAATGTGGTGGCGATAAAATGGTGCCTAAGTATAAACGTAAGAAAATGAAAAGAGGACGATTGGGAGAGATGCTGAAAGAAAGGACGCCATAGTGAAAAGACTTTTGCCAGCTAAATAATAAAAACAAGAACAAACAATAGAAAAGAGTTTACTTTAAAAGAAAAAAATTACGCTTAACTAAAGGAAAGAACTTCTAATTATTGCCATTTATCTTTAATGGCAGGGTTTAGCTCCCTTTCTGCTATATAAATAAAAATTAATTAATTAGCACTAAATGATTAAATAATTGGTTAATTTTTGGATTGTCTCGTGTATTGTCATCGACTAAGAATAACTGTGCAAAATTTCAACTTGATCCTAGAATGGGAAATGGGAGAAAAAAAACGTGCCAAAACATAATAAGGAGATTAAATCCATATATACATCCTCATCTCTCATAAAGTAGCATTTATTCCCCTTTTTCAATATGAAGCAAAATAATTGGTTAATGTTTTTGATCGCTTCATGTCTTGTAAGGTACTAGAAATACATGTGCAAAGTTTCAACTTGATCCGAGAATGGGAAAGTGGAGAAAAAACGTGTTCAAACTTTTTAGCAGACGGAATGAGTGGGCATAAGCGTTGCTACCAGATTGAGTGAGTGGGTATAAGCTTTGTTATCAGACAGAGTAGTTGGGCATAAGCTTTGTTACCAGAGTGAGTGGGTATAAGCTTTGTTATCAGACAGAGTGGGTGGGTATAAGCGTTACTACCAGACTGAGCGAGTGGGTATAAGCTTTGTTATCAGACAAAGTGAGTGGGTATAAGCTTTGTTACCAGAGTGAGTGGGTATAAGCTTTGTTATCAGACAGAGTGGTTGGGCATAAGCTTTGTTACCAGAGTGAGTGGGTATAAGCTTTGTTATCAGACAGAGTGGGTGGGTATAAGCTTTGTTATCTGAGATAAACTCCAATTGGTGACAAGGCAGGGAGACCTAGGACTCCCGTAGTGCCCTGGTAAGGAACTCTGCTGTTTAGCGTAGTGCCTCATAGCTTCCATACAAACATAGTGAACCACTGGATACGTCTTCCCGCAGCTCGCGGAGCTGCGGACACTCTTGCAAGACGTGCGCCACCGTCTCTTCTGATTCCCCGCAGTGTCGGCAACGGGCATCAAAATTTGGTCGGAACCGGGCGAAGTACGCACCTATTGGGCAGTGTCCCGTGCGCCACTGCGCTATTATTGTTTGTTCCGACCTTTTTAGCCTCCCCCACGGGTCCTCTCGATCTGGGCGACGCATGTGCTGCCAGACTCCCCTGGCAGTGTTGGAGTCATCCCAGGATTTCAACCACTTTTCATGTACCCACTCTCGTATAACTGTGGTAGCCTGTTTAAACGTACTTGGTGATTCGAAAGTGGGCACGGCCAGCGCTCTTTCTCGAGCTAGAGCGTCAGCCACGGCATTGCCCCTCACGCCGCAGTGCGAGGGCACCCACTGCATAAAGATGACAGCTCCAATAAATAGGCGGATGTTATTTGCGGCGCCTAATGCCTCTTCCACCAGTTCGGACTTTCCCCCTAAGCCAGCCATGGCTTGGAGGCAGGATTGGGAATCGGTAACCATTACAACGGTAGTCGCAAAGGTTATCTTTTCACGCAATTTTTGGAGCAGATATTTGAGTGTATTTGTTATCGCCGTTATTTCAGCATCAAAGCTACATGCAGCGAGGCCGCATGTGCCTGAAAGCTTGTCTGGTTCGTGGTCTGGGTAGCAGATATAGGCCCCATACCCAGCTCTTACGGGGTCCTTCATGACCGACCCGTCTGTGTAGCAGTAAATGGCGTTGGCCGGGTAGGTCTTTAATGTCTCCATTGCCATTTTCCTTAGTAAGTCCGGGTGTGTGTGTCGTTTTGTGGCCCCCTCCAACCCGTGTATGGTTAGATTGATGGGAGGGATGGGCTGTCTCCTCCAGGGCGGGCACGTGCTTATCCGTCGGATTGGGACCCGGTCAGTGGAGAGGCCAGCTTGTGCACTCAAATTTGTTGCGCAGTGCATAAATGAAGTCCGTTTGATCCGGTTTTTAACTCTCCACCGAGTGACTAGAGTATGGGTCGGTAGCCCTGGTTCGCTCCTTTTGTAGCGTTCCAGGGCCGTTAGCACGGCGCGCTCTCTCCTCAGGCTGAGAGGAGCCACGTTGGACATGATTTCTGCAGCGGAAGTTGGGCTCGTTCTATAGGTGCCGCAAATGAATCTAAGAGCCTGGGCCTGTACACGATCGAGTGATTTTGAGGGCCGTCTTGCTTGCGTACACCTGCACGGGCAGGCTGTACTAAATTTGGGACCTGACAGCCCCCGTGTACAGTGTGCGGAGCATGTCAGCTCGGGCGCCCCACTTGGTACTGGCTAGCTTTCTGAGTAACCCTAACTTCTCCGAGGCCTTTCTTTCAACGTCCTGGATGTGCAAGTGCATTGAGAGCTTTCTACCTAGGGTGACTCCTAGATATTTTGGCGTGTTTTCACGTTGGAGTCGCAGCCCACCGAGTTGAAGCTTGAATGGGGCCCCAAGAATGTCGATTCCCAGGCTGAACAGGCACCAGGTCGTTTTGGCAACGTTAATTCGTATCTGCCATTTTGAACAATACGAGGAGATGGTATGGAGATCGGCTTGTAATGCTGCCTGTAGTTGGTCAGCTTTCTTCCCGGTTGACCAGAGGACAATATCATCAGCATATAGCAGTTTACGACATCGGAGTGAGCTGGGCAAATCGTTTAGATAGGCCATGAAAAGGATACATGAGAGGGCGGATCCTTGGGGTAACCCTCTGATTGGGGTGTTTTCCCCACTTAGAGAGTACTGGAACTGTGTTCGTGTTTTCCTCTCAGTTAGGAACTGTTTTATCCAGTTATAGGTCCGCCCGTGTACGCCCATGGCTCTAAGTTTCAGATAGAGGCCTTGAAGCCTGTTTTAGGTCTATAAATACTGCATATGTGCTCTCGGCCCTCTGGAACCCATCGGCCACCTCCTGCATGAATACTGTGACCTGGTCGATCGGGCTCAAGCCTGCCCTAAAGCCAGCCTGCTCTGGCGCTAGGATACCGGCACTCTCAAAGCTCTACACTAGCCGCTCGCTGACCATCCGTTCTACTATCTTGCCGATAGTGGAGGTCAGGGATATGGGTCTGTAGGACTCAACGTTAGTCGCGTCTTTGCCCTTTTTTAGTATTGAAACAATGGTAGCACAGCGCCAGGCCCTGGGTAGTCCGATTCGCAAACTCAAGGAGTTTGTCTTTCGCAATACCAATACGCAATACGTTTTACCATCTCAGGAGTAACCTTGTCTGGCCCCGGAGCTTTTCTGTTTTTACACTTAGCTATCGCTCTGTCCAGCTCAGCACGGCAGAAGGGCGCATTGCACGTGTCCAGGTCTTTTGACCCATCCGGCTCCCTCTCGAGTCTTTTACGCTCCTTGTTGATGGCTATAGATGTGGCTGTCTTCTTTTCGGACTTGCTTATCGAAGCGAAATATTTATTAAGCAAGTCGGCCATTTTTTGATCTTTTGCCACTCGATCCCCACTGGGTGACAATAATGGGGTGGCTGTACGCGCCGAATCTTTGGCCTCAAGATTGCGAAGAAGACGCCAGGCTTTGGAAGTATCCCGAAGATCCAGCCCGGCACAGGCATCCCTCCAGTGGTCCGCCCGTACACGTTGGGCCACCTCGCTGGCCTTCCGGCATAATGCATTGAACTCCCTGCGGCATTCGGGGGTCCCCTTTCTTTGTGCTCTGCGCCTTGCCCGTTTCCTGGCCCTGACTATTCGATCTAATTCTCGGGACCAGGCGGGTCTATGCCGTATGCCTGGATAGGTCCGCGGGATATGCTTCCTAGCCGCACCCAAAATCGCTGCAGTGATTTCGCCGTACTGGAGTCGACTGTCCCTTCCTTCACCGAGATACACGTCAGGGCGGAGTCGACAGCCGCCCCGTATGCTGGCCAGTCAGCCTTAGTGTAGCTCCATTTTTTGGGCCGTTTAGTGGCTACCCCCCTGGCCTCTGAGAGAGCAATAGTGATTTCAATGGGCCTATGATCACTTCCAACATCCTCAAGCACTTTAATTGTGGTTTTCCCCTCTAGATCTGCAGAGATTAGAGTTAGATCAGGTCTCGATAGAGACCCGTTGCCAGTGTGTAGGAGGGTTGGCGGACTATGTTTATTTTGCACTGATTTTGCAGGCAAAATAAGTTCGTAGTGTTGAGAATTTCTTGGACTTTTTTGGCCCGAGGAGTCGGTTGTGTCATAGCCCCATGCAGGAGACTTGGCATTTAGGTCCCCAGCTAATAGAGTTTTATAAAGAATATTTTTATTGCCGAGGTTAATGGCAAGTTTATGTTTTGGCGGGTTATAGCTGTTTATTACCGTGAGTTTTCTGCCAGCTTTAAAACAGGGTGAGTGGGTATAAGCTTTGTTACCAGAGTGAGTGGGTATAAGCTTTGTTACCAGACAGAGTGAGTGGGTATAAGCGTTGCTACCAGACTGAGTGAGTGGGATCTAGATCTAGTAATAAAAACATTGAATAACAATCTGAGCTGTGGCTGCCCATCAATGTTTGACACAAACTCTCTTTACTAGCTTGTTCATTATTATTTTTTATATGATAGCCTCTAGGGTGTTTTTGAGTCTGATGGGTATCTGATATGAGTGGAACAAAACTGAAGGATTTTGACTCATTGTGCAAGGACATGATGCGTTCGGTAACCATTGGCTGCTGAAGATGGTTATCTTTAGCTTACACTTATTGTTCTGTTCCGGTTCACGGGCTAGTACAAGACTTGGTCGGTATGTACCAAAGACTCAAATTGGTTACTTTTTTTTTAGGACTTCACTCTAGACTAAGTCATATCTTACCCTCAAGTACCCTTTTCAGACCTTGTGACCTATGAGGCAGATGATGTGAAGGTCATCTGTTTCTATGCCCGACGGTTAACGAGTATGTTATGAGGCCAGCACAACGACCAACAGTTTTACTTTCTCCAACTAATGCCCATTAGAATTGACTCTGGGACTCTAAAAGTCCCGAAATAAAAACAAACAATCTTCATCGAGATTCGAACCCGGGACTCATTGGGAAGCATTTCAGCTACTGCGCCCCTAAATCTCGTACCAAACGTATATATTACTATACATTTCCTTGACGGTTGTAAGTATTGTACATTTTGAGACTTTTGTATTGATCCATTTACTGTCACGCTGTCTTGAAATAATTTGTTGCTTTCGTTGAGTCCAGAGTTTTATGTTCAACTATTTCCAGCATTTATTGTGCCCGTGTGTCAATGATTGCACGTGCACACGTGAGAGTTTGTGTGTTGATGTAAACATGTTGGTGTGTCGCTGTGTGTGTGTGTGTGTTCTCTTGATTCATTTGAAAACATAGTTTGTTGCCTCTCGGGCTAGTTTCAACTCCTATTTCTAGTGGACGTGTGTGCGTTTTTTTTTATCTCTTCTAAATTCTTTTTCTTTCTCATCAAATCTTGTTCATTCTGTTTCGCTGTCTGTCTGTTTCTCAGTCTGTCTCTACCTTTTTTTCCCAAACTGTCTGCTCTGTCTAATTCACTATTCAAGCCAATTTTTTCCACTTCCTCTCTCTTTCTCGTCTCCTTAGTCTCTCTCTCTTTCTCTCTTTCTCTCTCTTTCTTCTCTCTCTCTCTTTCTCTCTTTCTCTCTCTTTCTTCTCTCTCTCTCTCTCTCTCTTTCTTCCCTCTCTCTCTCTCTCTCTCTTTGCGTAGACTACATAAGAAACCGTTGTTAACCCCTGGTCAAGTGATTTACGTCTGTTCCACTCACACACTATCTCCAAACACTCTCCCATTATCTCCAGACACTGGTACAGCAGCTCCAGACACTTACAATATCTACAAACACATAATTTTCTTCCCTGAAAGGCCCGATATAGATCTATCTCACACAGAAAAAAAGATTTCTAGGGAAAAAAACGTCCAAGTTTCATGGAATTGACCTATTTTCTAAATATAATCTTCTCGATTCTTGTTTCCCTGAGTTTGTACCAATGGCAGGGAATGGGAGAAGGCTGAAAAGAAACTTTAAAGAGGCGGTGTTATGAAAGAGGGGGGGGGGGCGAACTGATTAGTTCCCTTTTGCTAGTATGTATCCTTTTTTTATAATTATTTTTTTTTCGGTATTTCCTTTTTACTTGACTTGAAGAAATCCAATCTAACAGTGAAGACCAAACACCGAGAGCAATGGTGTCAGAGTTTTTGCATCTTTTATTTAATAGAACTTTCAACATTTATTTAGTAGGAATTTTAGACTTTTAACATTATTTAATAGGACTTTCAACATTCAATGGGACTTTCTACATTCATTTAATAGGACTTTCTACATTCATTCAATGGGACTTTCTACATTCATTTAATAGGACTTTCTACATTCATTTAATAGGACTTTCTACATTGATTTAATAGGACTCTCTACATTCATTTAATAGGACTCTCTACATTGATTTAATAGGACTTTCCACATTCATTTAATAGGACTCTCTACATTCATTTAATAGGACTCTCTACATTCATTTAATAGGACTCTCTACATTCATTTAATAGGACTCTCTACATTCATTTTATAGGACTCTCTACATTGATTTAATAGGACTCTCTACATTCATTTAATAGGACTCTCTACATTCATTTTATAGGACTCTCTACATTCATTTAATAGGATTTCTACATTCATTTAATAGGACTTTCTTGTTTTGTTTTGTTTTGTTTGCTAATCTAAATAAAACAGTTTTCCCCTTCCACTCACGTTTGTCACTACCCCCCCCCCCCCCCCCAGTTTTTCTGTTCCCCATCGCTCCGGTGAAACGAACACTAAAAAGAAAAAAAACCCACTGACGTTTAGCGGTGTAGCCGAGCGGTGTGACAGGTATCTGGTACGTGTGTAGGGTGGGGGAGGTATAGCTAACATGTTTTAAAGTAAATAAAATAACTTGACGTAACATTGATGCCAACTGTCTGTGTTTTGTGCAAAGCGGATGTGAACATTGTTAGATTACTGTTCGTGTGACAACGGGATTGGTTGTATCAAATCTCAAATTAAATTATTTTTACAAAGCTTCTATCAACTCACTCTGTCTGTCTGTCTGGTAAAAAGTGTGTACACGATATTTCTCTCATACCCATTCTCGGATTAAACTGAAATTTCGCACAATTATTCATTGCCATACACAAGACATGAATCAACAACAAAAAAAAGTAACCAATTCGATAATTAATTATTGGTAATTATTTTTTTGTTTGATCATCATCATCATCATCATTGGCCTCCTTCAGTCGTAGGACGACTATGGTTCATCTCAGAGCACACTTCCTCATGTGGCTGTGGAGCCCTATTTAGGAGAGACACTCCCGTCCACAGATAGCGCAAGTTAGGGTCCCCTTGGCTTTTGCTTCGGTGGTAGAGGAGCTGGCCGTTTTTCGGTTTGTGCGTTTTTCTTCCTGGGCTGAGACCCATGTACTTTCACTGTCCATAGCTTTCTTTGTCACTGTCTCTCTCCACCTGTTGCGGTCTAGAGCTATGTCTTCCCAATTGTCAGTATTGATGTTCACTGATTTGAGGTCGCGTTTTATTACATCTATGTAACGGAGATGGGGGCGACCAGTTTTTCTTGTGCCAGTCGCGAGTTGACCATAGAGGATGACTTTCGGGATGCGCTTGTCCTCCATCCGGCGAACATGTCCAAGCCAGCGCAAACGGCTTTGTCTGAGGGCTGTAAAAATGCTGGGAATACCTGATCGCGCAAGGATCTCAGTATTGCACACTTTTTCTTTCCATGTGACATTCAAGATCCTACGGAGACATCTCAAATGGAATGAGTTTAGTTTTCTCTCTTGCTTTGCGTAGGTGGTCCATGATTCACTGCCATATAGCAGTGTACTCATAACGCACGCCTTGTAGACTTCCATTTTGGTCACCGTAGTTAGCTTATGGTTTTCCCAAACTCTTAGTCTGAGTCTAGCGAATGTCGAGGCAGCCTTCCCTATTCCTTTTTTTCATTTCCTCTTCTAGGGACAGGTCATCTGTAATTGTGGATCCCAGATAGCAGAATTCGTTTACGGCGTCCAGCTTGTTATCGTCAATGAGGATGGAGGGTGGTGCTGTAGTAGGTGGTCCCATAACATTTGTTTTCTTCGTGCTAATAGTCAAGCCATATTCTTTACAGGCCTGAGAGAAGCGGGACATTAGTGACTGAAGTTCCTCTTGTGTGTGTGCCACTACCGCTGCGTCATCCGCAAATAGCATATCTCTTACGAGGGTGGCTCTGATTTTAGTTTTGGCCCTCAGTCTGGCAATATTTAGGAGTTTGCCATCAAATCTGGAATGGAGATAGATGCCTTCAGTGGATTTGTCAAACGCGTTGTGGATTAGCAGTGAAAATAGTATTCCAAAGAGGATTGGGGCCAGGACACATCCTTGTTTAACTCCGCTGTTTATACTGAAACTTTCAGAGCTGGCACCGTTGAATTGCACTGTGCCCATCATATTTTGGTGGAAAGATATGATTACATTTAGTAGCTTGGGTGGGCAGCCTATTAACTGTAAAATTTTAAAGAGGCCATCTCTGCTAACTAGATCGAAGGCCTTTGTCAGGTCAATAAACGCAATGTATAAAGGCATCCTTTGTTCTCTGCACTTTTCCTGGAGTTGGCGGATGGAGAAAATCATGTCAATCGTGGATCTCCCTGAGCGGAAGCCGCATTGTGATTCTGGGTAGACCCGATCAACGAGTTTTTGTAGCCTGGGAAGTATCACTCGAGCAAAGACTTTGTCTACAATACTTAAGAGGGAGATTCCCCTGTAATTGTTGCAGTCGCTTCTGTCACCTTTGTTCTTATACAGTGTAATGATTTTAGCATCCCGCAGGTCTTGTGGCACAGCACCTTCTTGCCAACATTTACAAAGCAGTTCGTGTAGAGGTTGGATTAGAGTAGTTTTGCATTGTTTTAGAAGATCTGGGGGGATACCATCGCATCCGGGTGCTTTGCGGGCAGCAATGTTGTCTATGGCTTTGTTGAGCTCTGAAAGGGTGGGTGTTTCATCTAGCTCGTTCATTGTGGGTAGTTGTATGATGGCTTTAAGGGCTGAGTCAGAGACTGAGCTTGTTGTGGCGTAGAGCTCGGAGTAATGTTCCACCCATCTGTGCATTTGTTGGCACTTGTCTGTGATAATTTCCCCAGTGGTTGATTTCAGAGGTGCTGTCTTGTTTTGGGAGGGTCCGAGAGCCTTGTTGATTCCTTCGTACATCCCTCTTATGTTGCCCACTTGGGCTGCGAGCTGAATACTCTCACTGAGCTCTACCCAGTATTCATTGGCACAGATCCTTGCTGTCCTCTGTGCATTGGCTCTAGCTTCTTTCAGGTTTAGCAGGTTGTGTTGGGTAGGTTTTGCCTTGTAAGTAGCGAGTGCATCTCTCTTTGCTCTGATGACAGGTGCTAAAATAACTGCTTTAGAGTCGAACCAATCATTTTGTTTTGTAATTTTTCTTCCAAAGATTTCCAGGCAAGTCTTTTGTATGGTGGACTTGAGGTGTTCCCATTTTTCAGTTGCTGTATTCTCAGAGATATTTTTATACTCGCGTTCAAAAGATTCCGCAAACTGTATCTGGAGATCAGGTTGACACATCTTGCTTACATCCGATTGGGGTCTTCCAATCTGCTTGGTATGGTGGATTTTTTGGGGGAGGAGATTGATCTTACAACATACCAAGGAGTGATCTGTGTCGCAGTCTGCACTGTGGTAGGACCTGGTAAGCTTGACAAATTTTAAGCACTTTTGTCTTACCACGATTAGGTCTAGTTGGTGCCAGTGTTTGGAGCGAGGGTGCCGCCAAGATACTCTGTGCTGCCGTTTAGTCTTGAAATATGTATTAGTGACGCAGAGGGAGTGTAGTGAGCAAACCTCGAGGAGCCTTTGTCCGTTTTCATTTACTTTTCCGACACCAAAACGCCCAATACAACTGTCCCATGCAGAGTTGTCAGATCCAACGCGTGCATTGAGGTCGCCGAGGATGATAACCTGTTCCGTGGTTGGGATCTCGCTAAGAGTAGACGAAAGGTTGTCATAAAACATATCTTTGGCCTCTGGTGTGGAACTCAGAGTAGGAGCGTAGGCACATATCAAAGTCACATGTCCAATAGATGTGTTAAGGCGTAGTGATAGGAGTCTTTCTGAACTGTTGCACTTCAGCTCTACTGTGTTCAGCAGTGTGTTCTTAACTGCAAAACCAACGCCATGTTCCCTTACTTCACTTTCGGCTTTGCCTTGCCAGAAGAAGGAGTAGTCTTTTTCTTTGATTGAACCAGAGTCAGCTAAACGAGTTTCCTGAAGGGCGGCAATGTCTACTTTGAGCCTGGACAGTTCATCGTTTATTATTGCAGATTTTCTGACATCTTCTATGTCTGGTAGGTTTTCATTAAGTCCAGTTTGTAGAGTACGCACATTCCATGTACCCAGTTTAAGAGTGGAGCTCCTCTTTTTTTTTCTTCATGTCGACTGGTACATTGGCTTTGTGCCTGCTTTTCAGATTTTGTCCTATCCTCGTGTACCCAAACGAGGAAGACAGGCATGAAGGGACAGCACCTTATTGGCTGGGGGCTGCCCAGCTTGAGGCGGGCGGTAGCTGTCCATTGGAATCCTAGGATCCCTCCCACCGACGAAAGTGGCCCCTGGCGCCCTGCTCTACGTCAATTGAGCATTTGAGCTTATAACCGGTGACTGCCACTTCCCGTGTTTGGCCGACGCCTAAGGCGAAGCTGGAGTGTCCTCTCCAGTTTTTTAGGGTTAGGGCTTTGAATAAGTGAGATGAAAGCCTGGGCATTGTTTATGGTCGGAACGATGTCGCCCACACAGCAGTTCCCCCCTCTCCGCGCAGCTGATGTGACCAAAGGAACGGAGTATCCAGTATAGTTTGGGATCAGTAGCGCCGCAGGATCTGCCAGGCTGTAGAACGGTGTGCCACAGTCTGCCTAAGGGTCACCAGCTCCTGATTTTTCCTCAGGTTTGTCTCCCGAAGCCTTTCTCATGTTTGGGTATAGCCGCAGGGCAGCGGAGGTTTGGATTCAGAGTTTTCCTTCTCCTAGATGGGTAGCCAACCAAGGCTAACGAGCCCCTTCTGCCCGAAGCTTACTGGTTTAGGCGCCAGTTGCTCGCCTTTGCCCCTTCTCCTGTCTGTGGTAACGGTTCCGCCAGGCTCAGTAACTGAGCCACACGTGAAGGCCAGGAGTTGGACTGGTTGGTTGGTTTTTTGTTTGATATGGTTCAAATAATTGTTGACGCTATTTCTCCCTCACGCATTATCAGATCAAGTTGATACTTTATACAATTATTTATTGTACCTAACAAAACATGAATCAACTAACAAAAATACTCAATCAGTCAATTAAGTATTGATAGCTAATTATTTTGATTGATATCAAATAAGGGAAAAAGCTTGTACATCATTTGTAGATACATTTTTAAGGACGCAGTTCTTCCCCTTTAGAGAAGCTTTGCTTTTTTTTAAGGATGTTTTTTTAGTGCGACTTCAGGATGTTTACGGTTGTTTTCTGCCATTACCGAAATACATTGGCTATATAACTCTTTCTTTGTAATGCACACAGGCCATAGGGGATAGCCAAACTAGGGTCTCCGATTGGTAGGGGTCATGCTCAAGACTCAAAACAATTTTTAAGGGAATAAATAGTGAAACTTTTGCCCAATGTTATCGTTGGAGTACACTTGGTTTTTAAATCCATCTCGTCATCTTATTTTGTTGCTGTTTATTATTTTTTTCTATTTGATTTGGGGGCCACCAAATTCACTTCACCTAGGGCAGCGGTTCTTAACCTTTTAAGCTCGGCGACCCCTATTTACAATCCCAAAGTCTGCCGCGACCCCCCACCCCTTTACTCACATACACAGCAATAGAAGAATAGACAAAACAATCCATTGTTTCGATGGTCTTTAGCGACCCCTGGCAAATCGTCAATCGACCCCCAAGGGGGTCGCGACCCACAGGTTGAGAACACCTAACCTAGGGCCTCCAATTATCTAAGGCCGGCCCTGACACGAGTACACGAAGGCGAACTTTTCTTTTTGATCCATTTTTAGCACTGCAGAATCAAATGTTCTAAGGCCTTCCGTTTGTAGCTTTTATCTTGTTGGCAACATAGAAGTTCATTTTAGCGTCCTTGACATTATTTAGTTTACCATGACAATTTCCAATGACATCATTTCCTGGACAGTAAGCTTCAACCACAGGCCTACACACATTGTGTAGGTCATCGTCTCTACTATTGACATGTCAGATTTAACCTTTCACTCGTTGTAACCCTTCTCCTTTGTTGTAATTTTAACCCTTCTCCCTAAACACACTAAACAAATATAATTCATCACTGATCAATAATAGAATTTATTTATAGATATGTTTTCTATAGTTAGTCCACAGTGAACGAAGTGGGGAACAATGTTGTAGATTAAAGTTTGACACCAAGATAGGAGGGTAAAAAAAAAAAAAAGACAGATTTTACACACACGCACACAAAATAGGGCGTGGTGGTAGAGTGGTAAAGCGCTTGGCTTCCAATGGAGGGGTCGGGTTTGAATCGCGGCTAAGACGCAGATTTTGAATTTCGGGATTTTGAAGACGTCCTAAGTGTACAAACTTGAACACTGTTCATTGGGAAAGTAAAGGTGCTGTGCTGACCACATGCCACCCTTGTTAACCATCAGCCATCATCTACCTTCTTGATCGCAATGTCTGGGGTACTTAGCGTTTTAATTTTACACACACACTCGTCCCAATAACTACGTAGACATCAAACAGGAAATGAATCTTGGTGAAACGTTCTACAGGACTTAGTGACGTCAACCTAACCATCAGTTGTACTTTCAGATATTTATTTGTCCACATTGCTAACCCCCCCCCCCCCCCCCAACCTTTTTCTTCACTTGTCGTCTCCCTTCGTTTTAGTCCAACACCTCAATCAAGAATCAAACACACACACACGAGGATAGAGATCACACATACAAACACACACCTACTAAGATGCAACAGCTCCTAGCTAAAGCCAAGTTCGGTAATCGATCCGTGATGACGCCAAGTGTCTGAATGATCTCCCCTTTCTTTCGGACCAATCAACAGTTAATTTAATTATTGTTTTCATCCCTAGGCATTTCTAGCCCAAGTCCTGCGATCCTCCCATCTAAAGTACCCCCCTCACTTTCTTCTGTTAGTCAGACAAAAGATTGGCGCTCGCTGGGTCCTCATGTTGAGTTGCTGTCTCTCAGGCAAATTCATATGTGATGAAACAAGAATTTGTTGAATGACAACATGAATATTAAAATCTATCTATCTATCTATCTATTGTTACAAAGTCTTCTATATTATATAACTACTTTTATGTAAAAGAGTGTGATTGTGTATTAAGAAATTATATTTCTTATGCAAAAAAAATCCTATCTACATCTATCTTCTTTAACTATCTACCTTTATAGTGGATCAGTCATGTCATTACATTTGTACTAGATCTAGAACAACAATACATCTGTGCGATTAGAAATAGTTGTACCAATTGTTTTTGTGTAGCGCCATTGCATGATTTTAGTGTTTTTTTTCAATACGCTATGTTGTTATCACTTGTATGAACCAGTTGTTGGGCTGGGGGGGGGGGGCAGAAAGAAAGGAATATCTGAGCGGATATTTTACCGTCATTGGTTTTTAAAAGCATTAACAAAAAAAAACACAAAAAAAAAAGTCTGAATTCAAAATTGTGCCTCACACTTCCTCGGACCGACGTGCTAACCACTCTGCTCGTGAGGTATTTATGACTAGAGGAGATTGTATAGTTATGTATTGTTTGTTTCAATTTAGCACGGCGACCTAAAAAGGGGACTAATTCAACTTGTACCACTACTTTCTAGATATCAAAAAAGATAATTAATTACCAATAGTTAATCAACTAATTGTTTTTTTAATTGATTCTTGTATTATCAGGTCAAAGAAATAAATGTGCGAAATGTCAGTTTGATCTGAGATTGGGTGTGAGAGAAATAACGTGTACAAACTTTGTATCTGACAGAGTCAGTTGATGTGAGCTTTGTAATTATATGTTTGGTAATGAATCGCTGATTACATTTTACAATGACCTGTCCAAATTGAACACATACTTTGACGCATTCCAAATTGAACACATACTTTGACGCATTCCAAATTGAACACATACTTTGACGCATTCCAAATTGAACACATACTTTGACGCATTCCAAATTTATAACATTGCGCTCATTCTCAATAGATTGTTGAAAATAAAAAATCTACCTTCGGCAGATAAGATCTCTTATTTTTTTTTATTTTTTTTTTGGGGTTCACTTTCTGATTAAGTTTCTTATATATTTTAGCCCCCCCCCCCCTTTTTTTTTTTCAATCCTGAGCTGCCTGAACAAAATAAAAATCTCAAGATTGTATGAAATGAAAATCTTTTTATCTACACATTAATTTAGACAAAATGGTTTGAAACGTTCAGAAACGAACTCTCTGTAATGTGAAGTTTTAAAAAAAGTTTCAAATGCTCAAAAGTGTAATATTAATCTTCCAGCAATTTACGTCATACAATATTGCGCTTTCCGAGATCTTGAAATCTGCCCCGTGAAAAGAATGCACTGTTGGTAATCTGGCGATGTCCGTGTTTCAGTTGGAAAGTTCAGTTATAAGGGGACTGAGCAAGTGAGCATACCTTGTTTACAGTCAGTGCTTGTGTTTGAGACCTCCTGCCGACCAGACCCCTCACTTCTCTCAGACTGACTTAAGAGTCTAGGCACCTACCTCCCCGCCCCCACTCGGTGTAAATATCTTTACCTTTACCTACATTCTCCTGTGTAGTCCAGTAAATGTGCGTATATCGAATTTGTTAAGAACGAACACTTCAACTTTGACCTGCTTATACTTTAAGTGTCAGGCCACACCAGGGAGAGGAAGAAAGAAATGCAATGGAGCTATTTTGTTTTTTAAATAAAAGGTAAAAAATATTTTTAAAAACTCATGCGGGGTTAAAAAGCAATCTTATGTGTGTGTGTGTGTGTGTGCGGGGTGGTTAAAGTGGGTGTGTATGTCTCTAAAAGTCTCAGGTAAAAAAAAACATAGATCTATTCTATTTTTAAGACAAGGAACTCACGTCTTTCTTGCATTGTGACGCAGTTAAACATAGAACCAGACGTTTTCTTTTATTTATTTACAGTCAGACGTGTGAAGTGCCACCTCCAGCATCACACTCCCCCCCCTCCTCCTTGTACATCTTTCAGGAACCATCCTCCAGTGATGTAGGCAACTTACCTGGTATGACGTCACTCAGCGTCTAAAAATATTGATACTCCACGCAGAAACACGAGATCACGCACCATGATCCGAGATCACGCACTTTGATCAAATATCTCTTCGTTTTAAAAAATAATAACTACTTTAATGAACTAGACTTCTTCTTTTGTTCATGTTTAGATTTATTTCCAGTGCAGATTTATTTAACCTGTGGCTTTGTGATGCAATGGTAAGGAAGACATTTCTGGTGGAGGGTCTCAAAATAAAAGGACCTTGACAGAGATTAAAACGTTGACTGCCATTCCGAATGTCAGGTAGTTATTTTTCTCTTTTAGCTGGTGCCTTAATAATTAACATAAAATAATATCTTCATTGGTAAACAGTAACACTTGACGTTTTAGAAAGGTTCCCGTTGACTATATTGTGCATTTCAACATTTTTAGGGTAGTGTGTTCTATTAGCGCTGTATGTTCGTTGTCTGAGACTTCATACATTTGTGTGGACATTTCTTTGACAAATAGTTCATGTGTTTGACGGGGTATAGAAGTAGAATAATTAGATCTCTTATGATTATTTCACCTTTTTTTCAACAGATGGATGTCTTGCCTATTTGTCTAGGAAAATGCTAAAAGAAATTCATGAGACGTAAAATAAATCTACAGTATAAAATCAAGGCGTAGCTGGCCAAGGAAATGAAGTTCGCCACTCACCACAAAAGTGACCCAAATACGAAAAATAGCAACCACTTTTTAAAGATAGTATGGACTTCTCCAGTCGCGACACAATAGATCATCTCATGGAGACGGAATGGAATTAGTGCCTGGGCCACACAGCAGTTCTTTCTCTTCACGCAGCTGATCCATCCAAGGCAAGTGCCGATACAGTTTGGGATTAGCGGCAGGGTGTAGCACTGTGTGCTGCTGGTTAATGATCGTGTCGGATCCTGATTCTTCCTCGTGGTTGTTCCCTGAAGCCTTTCCCATGTTTGGGTTTCAATTCAGAGTTTTCTTCTTCTTGGTGGGATCAAAAAAACTTGTGATTTTCTGTTTAGCTAACAAAGAAATGTAATAAGCCGCCTGCACACTGCATGGGTTTGACCGTACTGCAAATACTGAAAGAGATTATTTCGTGTCGATTTAGCCTTCACATTGGACGGGATTTCGCCTTGCGGTATCTAGCTATTCAACATTTCTATTATTTCATTTAAAATTACTGCTTTGTGATTAGGTTTATCTTTTCATATCGTACGACTACACATCAAGAGTGAAAGCAAGCATTTAGTCACGTGCTGAATCCAAGGCGTCGTACAGCGATTATCGCGTTCTGTGGCAAGAAATGGCTGTTTCAAAGCGCCATACGGCTATTTTAAATTACGTTGCAACTTGAAAGCTACCATGCCTTCTTTGCTTGTTTTTTCGTAGTCAAAACCGTGCAGAGTGCAAGTTCTTAGTATGCTAATTGGTTTGACTAATAATTGTGTACTGCGTATACGTCTAGACTGATTTGTGACGACATTATCTGGACAATAGATAGATAAGCTGATTAGAAGTTGGCAATGATGTGGTTTATCGCGAGGAATCTTTCTAAGGTGCCATATGTCACGTCCTAGTGACACCTCATTGTCTACAAAATGAGGACATTGTACCTATCTCAAATCAGGTCAGCGTACCCACGCTTAAATGCCAAAAAGATGCCGATTAAAATTTAGCTCAAGGCTACAGCAGGGAAACAAAATTAACGTAGGTTAAATTACAAAATCAGTTCCTAGTGACACCTCATTGTTCACAAAATGAGGACATTGTACCTATCTCAAATCAGGTCAGCACACTCACGCTGTAATGCCAGAAAGACGCCGATTAAAACTTAGTTCAAGGCTACAACAGGGAAACATAATTAACGTAGGTTAAATTTAAAAACAATTAAAAGGAAAATTAAATGTAAACCGGCCAAGGAGTCAAGGATGGGTATTGAGATATCATGATTCTTTATCATAAAGAAAGGTATAAAAGGCGGAGTGTTAGCTTGAGACGAAATAGAGAGCTAGAAAGTTAGACTTAGAAGTCGCTAGTTTTTAAAGTAAATATTTGCTCATTCTATTTATCATTTTCACTGAATCCTGTATCTGTTTTATATATCTTTGTACATACGTTTATTGTTTCAAGTTCAAGTTTTAAATAATTAAAACTCAAGAAAACCTATCAGCACTTTGTTACTTCATTGATTATTAAAGTGTTTGAACTATAATCAAGGCACCTCCGAACCCACATATGTCACAAGTTTATAGCATCAAGATCTTCAAGTCAAGTAAACATAATAAACACGTGACACCTACAGTTTGTCGAACCAATTTCATGTAGACGTATAGATGACACTTTGCCAGTCAGTGACACATTGATAACAAAAATGTCAATGTCATGTTTTATTGGCATACTGACAGTCAGTGACATGTGCTGATGACATACGGTCAGCTATTGATACGTATTGATGGCATACTGCCATTCAATGTTATTGTTGATGACAAACTGTCAGTTACTGCCATGAGTGGATGGCATCATGTCAGTTATTGACATCTAATTCCTCCCCTTGAATAGAAACAATGTGAAATGCCTAACTACTGAATATTGATTCTTTAAAAAAAAATAATTTGTAACTAATAATGTTTTTAGCATTGAATTTCACGAGCTGATATTTCACTTTCTTTTCTGACAATGTTACAGTCATTTTGATCAGATTGTTCAAATCAGCCAGATCTAATGTTAGGAGAAAGACATTCTCCTGGCTAGCCCACGCCTGAAACAACGGCTCTTGAGAATTAAACGTAAAGAATTTAGGACTGTCCATCTGTCATATAGGCATTGCACGTAGCAGACGATATTTTAAGCCTCCACCAACACGCGGGTTAAAATAACACTTACCCTCTCTCTCCCCCTCCCAGCCCACAATCTTTAATCTACATGGTATTTCGCTACCCACATACTCAATACGATATTATATATTATACACAGTCATCAAAATAAGACCATTCCCTAGACAAGTTGATTTTTTTTAATCAAGTTGCTTTAAAGTTGTATAGTACACTAAGTCACGAGGGGAGAGTCTACCTCACGACGCCATAACTTGCTTAAATATGCAAAGTACGTTCCCGCTTATCTCGAGATGCCATGCTAAGTACTTACCTGGATTTCTCCTGAGGCTGTTGTTCATCTAGCCAGCAGCCTTTCTAAATTTGAAACGCTGTTTTCGAATTAAATTAATTGGCTCTTCTTTATGATCTATGGCATAGTACATATAGAACTCTTAGAGGTCAAATCTGAAGTTTTGGTTCTAAGTGTTATAACATGTCCGGCATTTTTTCTCTTTCTATCAATTTCTATTTCTAGAATTCATCATCGGTATGGATTTGTAAACTATAATTTGATGGTTTTATCTTGAGAAAGAATTGTTTTAAAACAGGTATTTAAAAAAAAAGTCCGGAAATCATTAATGTCCGACAAAGTTGATATGCCCGATCTAGACCCTCCTGTTCTTCCTGTTCATGAATGCATCTCATTCTAACTGAATTTGAAATCTTCACGTCCATCTGACCGAGGTCCAGTGTAACTTTAGGATTGTTGAAGCTTCAGTGAGATGCTTTGCAATGAGGTCAGTCAATTATTTGCATGTTGGGCAACTTGTTGACTGTTACAGTGTGTGTGTGTGTGTGTGTGTGTTTGTGATATGGAAATGGAGTATTTATTGTTTGATAGAGAGAGAGCATTAATATAATGTTAGTCTTGTAGAATGATGAAAAATAAGCGGCGCTGTCGTAAGCTGTGTCGTAAGCTGTGTTTAGTACGCCAGACGACTCCAGGACCCAAGAGTGCCATCTCGGAACGTCTCAGGGCTTGTTAGTGACAGTTAGTTGACAATTAGAACCTGAAGTGTTTTAAGTCAATATTTAGTGGTTTATTATTCATTTGCGCAAATGATATTTTATTAAAAGCAGAAATATGCAAGTACACCTATTTATAGCTTCCAAACTTAGATGTTGCCGAAGGATAGATACAATTGTAGCATGTAGTCCGATTGATAGTGAGTTATAGATTTATTTAAAATAGACATTAATTTCGTTTCATCTCAAGTTACATTTGTCTATAGATTGTAATAACACTTCTATTTAGTTTTGTTGACAAAAAAAGTTATTTAAGGTTTTCTCAGTTCAAATAGAGTAGGCCTACAGCAGTTTAGTAGTCTACCAGCCAGTTGGTGCTATAACATGCAGTCAGTGGAGTCAGCCATTTGAATTAGCGTGAAAAATTCTCTGACCTCGATGACTTGATACACATTCAAGCGGTTATAAGAACCAGACACTTGAAACAATGATGTACTTGATAACAGCCATGAACAATTCAAATGATGTCTACTTGATAACAGCCATGAACAATTCAAATGATGTCTACTTGATAACAGCCATGAACAATTCAAATGATGTCTACTTGATAACAGCCATGAACAATTCAAATGATGTCTACTTGATAACAGCCATGAACAATTCAAATGATGTCTACTTGATAACAGCCATGAACAATTCAAATGATGTCTACTTGATAACAGCCATGAACAATTCAAATGATGTCTACTTGATAACAGCCATGAACAATTCAAATGATGTCTACTTGATAACAGCCATGAACAATTCAAATGATGTACTTGATAACAGCCATGAACAATTCAAATGATGTACTTGATAACAGCCATGAACAATTCAAATGATGTACTTGATAACAGCCATGAACAATTCAAATGATGTACTTGATAACAGCCATGAACAATTCAAATGATGTCTACTTGATAACAGCCATGAACAGACTTGATCTCATTTGATGCGAGTTTTAAATGTGAATAAGATTTTCTCCGAAGTAGAGGAATCCCAGCGGTGTCAACGCTTAATACTAAGTATCAGAAAGAAACAATTTTTTAAAAACTTTTTTAATGGAATAAATTGAAAGCAGAAATATTTAAATAGAATGTTGGAAGGAAACAAGTGATCTTGTATTTTTTTTGTGTCTGGATTTCCTATTCTTCATTGGATCATATTAGGAAAAGAAAAGATAGACTATTTTTTTTAACTTAATTCTTAATTAAAGCTTTTTAAAAATGCTTTTGGATTTTTCTACAATTATTTCCTCCAAGTCTGTGAGGCCTTACATACACACATCAACACACAAATACACACATATAACCAAGGACTCATGGATGTACGCTGTAAGTTATTGAAATCAGCAGAAGATCAGCCAATAATTCAGCAGACGTAGTAAACAACAGACGTCACATGACATTTACAAAATGTCAGATGAAACAATTTGTCCTTGTAGTTTAGCTTGTTTTTTTCTAACTAAAGTTTCTTAAAAGTTTTTTTTTGCTCTGTTTAAAATTGTGTGTTTGACGTCCGAGCAGTGTATGTCTTCATCTAGATCTATCACTCTCCAGGTCTCCTAGCATCCTCTTAGTGTAGCATACATCAAATGACTGTCAGTTAGGCATCTTACACTGAATCAGAGATGAAAGCTCTGCGACCGCCCAATGCACTTCCGGTAGAGGTCTAGGAAGGGAAATAACTAAAGGATAACTTTTAAGGCTCTCGACTCAAAGACTCTTTGTGTCATTTAGATCGTGGACGAAATAAAAAATATGTCCAGCTCATTAGACTTCGCCATCAGTAGATCTCTGTCTTAGAGTCGGTCTGTCTGCATCATGCACATGTTGACTTTTATTGTTTCTGTGTGTACTAGAGCCTCCATTGACATGGTAAGGTGAAGGTGAGACAACAGATTCCCAAAATTAAGTAAAGACCATCATGAATAGAAAAAAAAAACTCATTAAAAAAACTATTTTAGTTTCATTACATTTAGTAGAAACAATTTTAGGTTATAATGATAATAATAATAGTAAGGCTTGTCTTCGGGTCCGAAGATACTGTGGAATTTTTATTTCATTGCGTTTAGAATAAACATATTTATGTTATATGTAATTATCTAATTCAACACTACATAAATACTATGATTAGTTTGCCTCTATATTAATTGATTGATGAAGTATTACAAATGTGAGAACTACTCCCCTCAATATACTTGTTGACACCATAATAATACCATGTGCAGATATAAAAGATTGATTTCTAAACTTATTATATTTAAAAATAAAATTATTTTGGGGTTGTGAAATTAGAATACATTTGATAAAAATTCAAATAAAATTTTATAGCAATATTTTTGAATCCATTTTTAATGAACATTCACTCTTTGTTTGTTAAAGATAATAAAATAAACTATGAAAAAAAAATGAAATCGATGACCTAATTAAATATTGTTATTATTCACTTCTCAGCTTTATATTAGATATAAAATATTACTTGATATTATTATTTTTTAATTTATTTTTTTCCATGATATAACAAATTTGCAATAAGTAATGGCATATGTTTTATAACCTGTGGTTATTAAAATCGTCGCTTCTTTATCGTCAGCTAAATCAAGTCGTGTTCAATTCAACCAATCGTTGTCAAGTCATTTAAAGATAAAACATGTTTATGTTTAATGACATTTAATAGACAAAACAAATAACTTAATCGGTTAGAGAATTGTATAACTAAAACTTCCTATCTCTGCGAGTTAAAAACAGAACTACATTATATCGTAATGGATTTCTTAAAAAACTTTTTCATTTTTAATGTTGACACACACAAATGAAAATGTCTGTATTTATTTTACTAAATAACTAATATGACTCTTCTAATATCACTATCGTTTCCTACTAAATAACTAATGTGACTCTTCTGATATCACTATCGTTGCCTACTAAATAACTAATAAGACTCTCCTGATATCACTATTGTTTCCTACTAAATAACTAATATGACTCTCCTGATATCACTATAGTTTCTACTAAATAACTAATGTGACTCTCCTGATATCACTATAGTTGCCTACTAAATAACTAATAAGACTCTTCTGATATCACTATCGTTGCCTACTAAATAACTAATATGACTCTCCTGATATCACTAGCGTTGCCTACTAAATAACTAATAAGACTCTTCTGATATCACTATCGTTTCCTACTAAATAACTAATATGACTCTCCTGATATCACTATAGTTTCTACTAAATAACTAATGTGACTCTCCTGATATCACTAGCGTTGCCTACTGAATAACTAATGTGACTCTCCTGATATCACTAGCGTTGCCTACTAAATAACTAATGTGACTCTCCTGATATCGTTGCCAACTCTAACGAATGGTCTCGTGGTTTCATCAGAAGCTCTTCAGCATACACAACCAAACTATCCGTCCTCCTTTCCTCATGCTTCTGTAAGTAATTCACAAAGACCATGACACAGACGAAGGTGATCTGAAGAGTTTCGGATCTAACAATTCCTTTTTTCTCAATTGAATTATTTTTTCTGCATAATCTTCTGTATGATCTATGGCATAGATGTAGATGTATGACATTCTGTGTGTTACCCTCAGAAGATCGAGATCTTCGTCAAATAATTATGCGATCACCCTTTAAAAACAATTTTATTAAGAAAGATTACATACAGATGAATCGGACATGTGGGAGCATTGATGGAAGAAGTTTTAACTAATCTTAAAGGAGAGAATGAAAGCAATGAAAATGAAAAAAAAAAATCAGACAGCCTTCAGACAACCCTCAGACAAACCTCATATGTAATATTTTGTATCCTTTGTCCTGGGTACTTGCATGTGTTAGTTCACTGTTCTTAACTTTATCTCAGAGAATGACTGACCTCGATGACTTGATACACATTCAAGCGGTTATAAGAACCAGACACTTGAAACAATGATGTCTACTTGATAACAGCCATGAACAATTCAAATGATGTCTACTTGATAACAGCCATGAACAATTCAAATGATGTCTACTTGATAACAGCCATGAACAATTCAAATGATGTCTACTTGATAACAGCCATGAACAATTCAAATGATGTCTACTTGATAACAGCCATGAACAATTCAAATGATGTCTACTTGATAACAGCCATGAACAATTCAAATGATGTCTACTTGATAACAGCCATGAACAATTCAAATGATGTCTACTTGATAACAGCCATGAACAATTCAAATGATGTCTACTTGATAACAGCCATGAACAATTCAAATTTTGATGTTTATTTGCAATACGGGGGATGATCGTGCTGTCTGTAAATCTGTCGGTTTTAACTAGCAGCTCCTTCACTATCCTTCTTGCTTCAAGTCCAAGCAATGTTCTCTCCTATTCTGCAACGTCATTCGTCTGTCTGTCTACCAGTAGCGGCCCTAGGGGGTGGAAAGTGGGGCTACGGCCATATGAGGGAAGCCCCGCGATCGTAGATTTCCGTGTCACCTTCAGCTTGGCAATCCAGATCAGTAACCCTAACCCTAACTAGGACTTGTTAGTCGATATTTCGATACCAATTTGCATGTAAGTTTTTAACCTGATATTTTTGGTTTCAAATACCGTTCAGTTTAGGTAAAGACAGCATCGGTATTTCATTTCATATACGTACACTAACACTTTCCCATTGTCTTAATAAGCTTTACACACCAACTGCTTCTGACGTCACGACCTGTGGTGGGTCAACGAGCTATTGGTCACACAGGCTGCGACGTCGCAATTCTGTGTTAAAGCATTGTATAACGATTGGTATCGATTGAACCAGCTAATATGCTATACGGTTATTTCGGCTTATCAGCATCCAGAAACTTTGGCGATGCTGTATTCATTTTTTTCCATTAGGCTACTGTGCATATACATCGGGTGAGCGTGGAAAAACCCGTGCAAAAAAAAAACACAAAAAACGCGGGAGTATTTTTTTCATTATTTATTTTGAAAACCCGTGAGATAACCCTTCCTCGAAAGTCAAATCTGCGAACGTCAAGGGGCAACTGTAGCTCCAATCGTACATGCATAATAGTATGACTAGACTAAAGCGACAAGCCAGGAAATGTTCGTGACTGAATCCGTCTGTGACCATCTAAGGAACTATTTGGTTATTGGCAGTCGTTCTGGTTCTCCACCGTAATTAATAGTTCCTTTCCGACTCCAGCTTAGCAGAAATTATTATTATCTAGTTTGTTGATTTTTCATGCAAAATGTTTCTGAATCATTATTTACGTTTATTAACCTTAAAAGGTGAAATCTTTCATGCAGAACAATTACAATACAGTATGTAATTAGTGAAAGGCCAATAGCAGGCCTACAGTACCTACGTAAGGTACTGTGTTTAGTAGCAAATAGGCTCAGGGCCCCGCAAATGACACTCCCCCAGGGCCCAGCGCTCTGCTAAGGCCGCCTCTGCTGGCTATGTCGCTACTTTCTACTGTCACTAAACACAATGCTCAATACATTTATTTACAAATTAACATACTCTCTAAGCTAAACTAGGTCACAACACACCGTATAAAACATTTTTATGACTTTAAAAACGTTCAAAACCTTTCGAATCAAATACCAGCGTGCTAAATACTAAGTCTGTATTTTGAAGAGAAGATAAATGCCAACATTGTCCCTTTTAATTGCTGATGTGTGTCGATGTTTGCGCGTGCGTGTGTGCACAGGATGTGCATATGTGATGAGGATAAAATTATAGTGTGCACAAAACAAAGAATGCCATCCTACATATTTCAAATAGACATAAGGCACTCAGCGACCGTGTCGTTATTCCATTTGCGTCAATGTGACGTATGATTGTGGTGCTCAAACATTGGGCCTCGGCCAGCCAATCTTACACGTGATTGATCTCGCCTTCTCTGCCACTCTGACATAATTGACTAAATTATGATGAATGTCTCAAGAGATTAACACAAAAATCTAGATGTCAGAGTCAGCCCCGAAATGACATCTATCATCTGACGCTCTATGCTCATAGTTTTTAAGCAAACGTTAATATTAAGATACGATTTTTTTTGAAGTTGGAGTTTTGCATAGTAGGCAGTTGCATTTAATAAACTCCATTTACAAATATTTTAGGGGTCAGTAAAGTTGGACTAACCTTTTAGATACATTTTACAAAATATATTCTTTTGTAGGTGACAACATTCGTTGAGTAATATTGACAGCTTTAAATATTCACATGTAGATCTATATTTAATTCCTTAAATGAATTCTGCCATGAATGAATTTCATTAGTTAGAAAACTTATTAATAAGAAATTAGAATGGAGAGGTGTAAATAAAGTGACCAAGTTCAAGGTTACTTCTACCAGCATCGTAACAATGTTACTACTAAAGTTGAAGGGTTTGGTTCAGACAGATGTAACAATGTTACTACTAAAGTTGAAGGGTTTGGTTCAGACAGATGTAACAATGTTACTACTAAAGTTGAAGGGTTTGGTTCACACAGATGTAACAATGTTACTACTAAAGTTGAAGGGTTTGGTTCACACAGATGTAACAATGTTACTACTAAAGTTGAAGGGTTTGGTTCACACAGATGTAACAATGTTACTACTAAAGTTGAAGGGTTTGGTTCACACAGATGTAACAATGTTACTACTAAAGTTGAAGGGTTTGGTTCAGACAGATGTAACAATGTTACTACTAAAGTTAAAGGGTTTGGTTCACACAAATGTAACAATGTTACTACTAAAGTTGAAGGGTTTGGTTCACACAGATGTAACAATGTTACTACTACACTCTATATGGTGGTCATTTTGTTTTCATCTCTAGAGTTTGGCAGACGACAGTTTCAGATGGCAATCATCATTCATCACAGGATTGAAAATCTGGACAAATCTATCCAATCAGATTGACGGAGAGTAAACACACACACACACCACACCTAACACACACACACTTTACGGCTAAGTCAGTGGCGTTACTGATCTGTTGGTCTCTAGTTTGATATCTTTCTTGTTTATTTCTCCAGACCCCCGGGCAAAGTTTTCTTAGGAGGTCAAGGACGATCGCTTACGTACATACCTATTAAATATTAAATTATTTTAAATGATCCAGTAAATGAACAATAGAACTAAAACACAAAGTATTTCAACCAGAGTCCTCATCCCCACTCCCCCCCCCCCCAACCATTTAAGTGCCCTCAATTCCTTTTGACGCCACTTTCCACCCAGACGCGGTGATTCAATCAGATCAGCATTTTCTCCCCTTAGGGGCAAAACATAGCAATATAAGAATTAGTTGGGTAGAGAGTATTTGATTCAACTAAGTCTTCTCTCTTTCTCTCTGTTTTTTTTTCACTCGCTCTATTACTCTCTATTCTTGTTGTTTCTCTCTCTCTCTCTCTGTCTGTCTTTCTTTTTCTGTCTTTCTCTTGTTATAGTTCACCCCCCCTCACTTTCTTTCATAGTTTATCTCTCTTTATCTCTTTCTTTAACTTTTTTGTTCTTGATTCTGTCTGCCTCTCTCTTTCTGGATGTGTCCGTGTCACTCATCTTTGTGTTTCTAATAGACTTTTTTTTATGTGCACTTGTTTATTGCTTGATTTATAAATGAAGTCAGAATCACTTGGTTGTAGTAGACATGCATAGCAGTCTCTCTTTCCCTCTCTCTATCTCTCTCTCTGTCTCTCTCTCTCTGTCTCTCTCTTCAACTCTCTCACGTGATTGAACAATGAGTACATGATCACATGTTCGACTCACCCTAAATATCAATGCTTTACTCCCTTCAGTCCCTAGAGTCGCGTGCACGCACGACCCAGAATTTAAAAAGTGAGCAAGGAAAGTCTATGTATTTATTTAGAGGCTCACACAGCCTGGGAGGGAACTCGGGCAGAGGAGAGGCAGAGGAGTGACAGAGAATGGGCCTGGGACAGTTGATTAAACAGTGTGGGATAGGGATGATGAGATTAAGAGAAGTAGACTTAAAGTCAGGGAGTGTTGGAAGTGAGCTTAAGAGAAGTAGACTTAAAAAGTGTTGGAAGTGAGCTTAAGAGAAGTAGACTTAAAAAGTGTTGGAAGTGAGCTTAAGAGAAGTAGACTTAAAAAGTGTTGGAAGTGAGATTAAGAGAAGTAGACTTAAAAAGTGTTGGAAGTGAGATTAAGAGAAGTAGACTTAAAAAGTGTTGGAAGTGAGCTTAAGAGAAGTAGACTAAAAGTCAGGGAGTGTTGGAAGTGAGCATAAGAGAAGTAGACTTAATGTTAGAAAGTGTTGGAAGTGAGCTTAAGAGAAGTAGACTTAAAGTCAGAAAGTGTTGGAAGTGAGCTTAAGAGAAGTAGACTTAAAGTCAGAAAGTGTTGGAAGTGAGATTAAGAGAAGTAGACTTAATGTCAGAAAGTGTTGGAAGTGAGATTAAGAGAAGTAGACTTAAAGTCAGGGAGTGTTGGAAGTGAGCATAAGAGAAGTAGACTTAATGTTAGAAAGTGTTGGAAGTGAGCTTAAGAGAAGTAGACTTAAAGTCAGAAAGTGTTGGAAGTGAGCTTAAGAGAAGTAGACTTAAAGTCAGAAAGTGTTGGAAGTGAGCTTAAGAGAAGTAGACTTAAAGTCAGAAAGTGTTGGAAGTGAGATTAAGAGAAGTAGACTTAAAGTCAGAAAGTGTTGGAAGTGAGCTTAAGAGAAGTAGACTTAAAGTCAGAAAGTGTTGGAAGTGAGATTAAGAGAAGTAGACTTAAAGTCAGAAAGTGTTGGAAGTGAGATTAAGAGAAGTAGACTTAATGTCAGAAAGTGTTGGAAGTGAGCTTAAGAGAAGTAGACTTAAAAAGTGTTGGAAGTGAGATTAAGAGAAGTAGACTTAAAAAGTGTTGGAAGTGAGCTTAAGAGAAGTAGACTTAAAGTCAGGGAGTGTTGGAAGTGAGCTTAAGAGAAGTAGACTTAATGTTAGAAAGTGTTGGAAGTGAGCTTAAGAGAAGTAGACTTAAAGTCAGAAAGTGTTGGAAGTGAGCTTAAGAGAAGTAGACTTAAAGTCAGAAAGTGTTGGAAGTGAGATTAAGAGAAGTAGACTTAATGTCAGAAAGTGTTGGAAGTGAGATTAAGAGAAGTAGACTTAAAGTCAGAAAGTGTTGGAAGTGAGCTTAAAAGAAGTAGACTTAAAGTCAGAAAGTGTTGGAAGTGAGCTTAAGAGAAGTAGAATTAAAAAGTGTTGGAAGTGAGATTAAGAGAAGTAGACTTAAAAAGTGTTGGAAGTGAGCTTAAGAGAAGTAGACTTAAAAAGTGTAGGAAGTGAGATTAAGAGAAGTAGACTTAATGTCAGAAAGTGTTGGAAGTGAGCTTAAGAGAAGTAGACTTAATGTTAGAAAGTGTTGGAAGTGAGCTTAAGAGAAGTAGACTTAAAAAGTGTTGGAAGTGAGATTAAGAGAAGTAGACTTAAAAAGTGTTGGAAGTGAGCTTAAGAGAAGTAGACTTAAAAAGTGTTGGAAGTGAGATTAAGAGAAGTAGACTTAAAAAGTGTTGGAAGTGAGCTTAAGAGAAGTAGACTAAAAGTCAGGGAGTGTTGGAAGTGAGCATAAGAGAAGTAGACTTAAAAAGTGTTGGAAGTGAGATTAAGAGAAGTAGACTTAATGTTAGAAAGTGTTGGAAGTGAGCTTAAGAGAAGTAGACTTAAAAAGTGTTGGAAGTGAGCTTAAGAGAAGTAGACTTAAAAAGTGTTGGAAGTGAGATTAAGAGAAGTAGACTTAAAAAGTGTTGGAAGTGAGCTTAAGAGAAGTAGACTTAAAGTCAGGAAGTGTTTGAAGCTATGTCATGAGTTCAGATTTTCAAACCATGCAGAAAACAAACCTATTAAAACGAACGTGTCTGTGTGTGGGTGTGTGTTTCAAATGTACAGCTGCCTCATCGAACAAGATAACTTTACAGTTCAGATAGTTCCTCTAAAAATGAGCCTTTCCGTCAACTTGTTGAGCTATTAGCTGCTGAGTCTTGTGTCTCATTATCAACTATTTCCTGGCTGTAAAGAGACGCTTGCTCAATACATTTGGACGTCTATCAGTCAAGCAATCTCAGAGCTGAGTTTCAGATTTCATTAGGTAGATGACCATTGATCTAGTCACACATTATCCTAGTGAACCGTTCGACGCAAACATTGACATCGTATTGTCAATTGTAAACGAAATACACGTAAAGCCTACGTACCAGAAATTAGAGACAGCATTACTGCACAGATTGGACCCCATGATGACCTGCTAGCTATCATAAAAAACACGCAAGCTAAAAATATATGGCCATATTACAAGGTCTTCATGGCTCCCAAAGACCTTCCTTCAGTGAACAGTACCAGGAAAAAGAAGAAGTGGCATTCAGAGAAAGTGATGGGAAGACAACATAAAAGAATGTAGGGGCCTGCCATTGAAAGAGGTTCTAACTAAATTCAAAGAAAAAGAGGAATGGAGAAAGACGGTTCGACTAATCTTGCATGATGCCCCAACGGTCCAACAGACTAAGGGATAGGTAAGGGTAAGATATGGTATTGAGTAAAATAGACATATGGGTTATATAGATGTAACTTGACAAAACTCTGTTTATAAGTGCTTTACATGTAGGCTCAAATGACAAAAGTCTGATTCTACTCGTACATCGCTCACAGGTTAATATACTTGACATATACAAGTATTATTATATATATATTATCTCTTTACAGACGTCTGACATGCCTAGAACTCGATTCTTCAACTTTCATATATTGATTCATACAAAGGGAGCTAAAGAAAGATTGCTTTCAGATTAAAATGAGATACACACACACAGAAGAGAGAGAGAGAGAGGGGTATATGGAGAGGAGGAAGAAACGATCAGAGGATAAAAGAATAAAGAATAGAAACTATGTAAAACACGCACTCAGCTGAAAGCCGAAGAAAGATAATAGGGTTTAAAAAAAAATTGAAATAAAATGAAGTTTTCTTGAAATGTTGGCATGGAATTAAGGAACATTTTATGAAAAGACGACAATGTTTAGACATCATCTGATTACTGCAAGAAATCGGACAACATGCTCAATACAAAACGGAACAAAAAAATGTTTTTCAACGCATGTCTCAATATATGGAAATATGTTTCGTTTTCCGGTAATCTACGTGCCAGACTTGAAACATTTGTTTTTGATTGAACACTAGCGTCACTTGAAATGAACTAAAGAAAGCAATTAGGAAATCATCAACTTTGTCTTTTTGAATGAAACAAATTTTAATTGAGGAGTATATTAAAATAGGGAATATATTGTTTCTTAGATTCTAAAATATAATATTTGAAGTTTTCAAAGTTCAATGAATTGTAAATGAATACGTTTGTTAACTGATAACTAGATGTGACGCATCATTGCGAAAAAGTGACAACCTGTTCTTCCTCTTTCCGTTCAATCATCAATCAATATTATGTTATATATCTTCCCATTCAATCATCAATCGATGTTTTGTTATATATCTTCCCATTCATTCATCAATCAATATTAATGTTGTAAATCTTTCCATTCAATCAGCAATCAATACTTTGTTCTACATTTAGCCATTTAATTAGAGATCAATTCAAACGCTGCGTCCATCACAATGTTAATATTTCCCTGTCTGTATCACAAACCCAATGCACCATGTCACTAAACAATACTTCACTAATTACACAAACCCAATGCACCATGTCACTAAACAATACTTCACTAAGTACACAAACCCAATGCACCATGTCACTAAACAATACTTCACTAAGTACACAAACCCAATCCACCATGTCACTAAACAATACTTCACTAAGTACACAAACCCAATCCACCATGTCACTAAACAATACTTCACTAAGTACACAAACCCAATGCACCATGTCACTAAACAATACTTCACTAAGCACACAAACCCAATGCACCATGTCACTAAACAATACTTCACTAAGTACACAAACCCAATGCACCATGTCACTAAACGATACTTCAATAAGTACACAAACCCAATGCACCATGTCACTAAACAATACTTCACTAAGTAGACAAACCCAATGCACCATGTCACTAAACAATACTTCACTAAGTACACAAACCCAATGCACCATGTCACTAAACATTACTTCACTAAGTACACAAACCCATGCACCATGTCACTAAACAATACTTCACTTAGTACACACACCCAATGCACCATGTCACTAAACATTACTTCACTAAGTACACAAACCCAATGCACCATGTCACTAAACAAAATAGGCCCCTAGGTACATGAACTAGAAACTCAAAGTTACCCAAACAATAGAAAATCTGCGATCTTTCATTGAACTATTCGCTGGATTGTTAATTCATTGCCCAAAGTTTGCTTGAAAGAGTCAAGAATAGCTTACAGCCAGTAACACAAATCTGAAACAAAATCAAGAGCCCTACACCTGGAACTTGAACAGCTTATGATAGAACGCTCTATTCTGATGGGGTTTTATTCTTAAAAGTCAATTATTTATCAGAACGCCACGTTCACAGATGCTTGAACTTCTAATAGTATATTGTTTTCAATATTAAAAATGTCTTTTCCAATTTGTAAAGAAAACTAAAAACCTAAAATTTTGATAATTCAAACAAGATAAATCAAGATGGGTCCGTTTGCTCACAAGTTAAACTCAGACAGACACACTCGTGACACACGTACATCCTTAAAGCGAAGATTAGATTTGTGAAGTCTTTTTATTAGCAGCAACATTTCCTGATCTCTATCTGATTCATTTATATTTCATCTTTTGTTCCTCGGGAGTGCCTTGAGGGGTGGGGAGAATGTGTAATAGGGGAACATGAAAAGGAGGAAGCGGGGAGTCCTTGAAATTATTGGCAGACATGTTTAACAGTGAACCCGGATCAAGATCTATCATGTGTTTTTTAAAGACGCCATCCACTCATCTGTTTCTTCCCTCCTATTGTGAATTTTCATTTTTCAATTACACAGAGTGGCTTCATACTTTATATTTAGTTTGTTATCATACACTTTTTTTTTTCTAATGGACTTCAATGTTCACATAAAGATTTCCCCAAGGATGTGCCCCTGTTGTTTTTTGTATAAAACTTTTGTTTGAGATCTAGATTGGAAATACTGAATGAAAGACAATCATCATTTCCAGTCGGTTTAAAACGTGTTCAACAAACATTATGTCGAAACTCATTGCACAGATTCCAATACACAATACCGGCATTTGTCTTAGCACTCAATCAGCGTATTGATAGAAGTAGGCAGTCTAGATTATTTCCACAATGACAGAAGCATTTAGTATAGGCATTTCAACATATTGCGGTGATTAAGAGACAAGACTGATTCTTTTTGCCTTGATGGTGATAGCGAGCTAAGATTGAGTCATTTTGTCTGTGATAGCGACCCCAGGCTGAGTCGATTTGTCTGTGATTGCGAACAAAGACTGAGTCCTTCAGCTGTTGCTGGGATCGAGAGAATATGTGTAGCACATGTTAACTTCTTCTAAGAAAATGTCCAGCTAGCTCTTCGTCTGGATGTACCACGAGCTTCACAAGGAAGTCTTCTATTTCCCCTTGTTGTACTGACCAGCTCAGGTTTTAAGATTAGTCTCCCTTGGATCCTAGCTAAAACCTCCAGCATAAAATTGTAACCTAATATTTATAAAACAACACTGAAATGAATAGAAATTATGAATGGAATGTTGTTATTACGTTGAGCGCCAGTCTAGCACGCTCGTCTTACAACCGGCACTGTCTCATTCTGTCGTTATCACTAGCGCTACAAGTCTTCATCTGTATCGAGAAGAAAAGAAGTCGCCATTAAAGTTTTCAACTCTGTTTCAGTGTGTGCATGTCAATGTCTGGGCCTAGAAACAAAACAAAGTCAAGACAATGTCTAGGATTAATTTTTCTAAACCAGTTGAACAGTTCGAATTCTTTTATTTCATTTAGATTTTCTCTGCACTAGAGCGAAGTTATTATGAGCATATTGTGATAGGAATTATTTGCTCACAATTTCTTTGTATTTTTCTCTACCCCAGCGCTTCTCAAAGCTTTTTTTCTCAATTGACCCTCTGACCTTTTTTTTTCTACTGGCTTTATAGCACAACTTTTAAAACACATTTATTTATTTTATTATTCTTGCAAAAGTGTGGACTCTTTAAGTATAACACACATTTCCGTTTAAAGGATTCACATAGTGCTCCATTCTAGCCCATAAATCAAACAGCGGCGCTAAAATTTAAATAAGATATTTCTTTGACAAGATGATAAATAAGATGTTTTATTGACATGATGTTAGTTAACTGGCGTAGAAACACGATGTAACATTAGATGTTTTAGTGACATGATAATTTGAAAGTTATTTTACTTTTAAACTCGTTTGTCATTCTTGAAACAAAAAATGTGTGTTACTAAATCATTCCTTGAGTTTCCCGTGAAATGTTATGTGTAGAAAAATGCAGGTTCAGCGAGTATTACATTTCTATTCTCAATCATTACCATATGCTTCCTATAATCAGTACAGTGCTGAAGAATTCAACTGATTTCATTGTAAACTGTTAGAATGGTATATATATATTCATTGGTTCTGTTCACATTTTATTTTCTCTCCAAACAAAATTTTATAATTGCGAGGCCTGGTTGGTTGGTATACGCTTTGGCCTGTCTTGACGATGGTCTCGGAGTCAACGTGACGGCAGTCAAAAGCTTATGTCACAAAGCCGAAAAAAGAGACCATTACCATCTAGACGACTGTCCATAGCGCATACCACACGGCCATGCAGACATTTGATGCTCAAGAATTCTAATGTTCCTTTAAAGATTACGATTTTTTAAGTCATTAAATTAGATTCTCCCCCCCCCCACATTACCCTCAACATGTTTAGAAATCTGGCCACATACTCTTTATTATGTCTGTGTTGTCATCAGCTTTCCTTCTGACAAGACTCAGTTCTGGAGATATCATCTAATTATCTTCAAACGGACCGACGCAAACAACAACAAAAAAAAAATCAGAGAATTAGATTGTAATCTGATGACGTCACTTTTGTTCTCCGTCTAGTTAAATACTCGGCGCTAGTCAGTAACGTTTGTTTGATTAGGAGACACAATATCGAATATGTTGACTAATCAAGAATAGCCCAAGGTGGGCTCTCGGGACAAACAAAATCGATTCCGACGGGATCGGAACAGAAGAAACTCGAGAGTTGTGTGTTGAAAAAGTAATTACGAACCTGATTTTTGACTAAGTTGCAAAATCTAGCAATGTCGTAAAACCTAATTGGCAATAGGATAGGCCTAGTTAGTTTTCTGCAGCAGCCAAAATCAGGCGGGAAGATTTGAATCTATTGTAGGAAATAAGGAGAGAAAATTGTTTTTATATGTGTGAATAACAGGAAGTGAATGAAAAAGTAGGCTAATTCTTTAATTATGTACAATATGTGATTGTGTACAATATGTGATTGTGTACAATATGTGATTGTGTACAATATGTGATTGTGCACAATATGTACAATGTGAGTGTGTACCATATGTGATTATGTACAATATATGATTTGGATAATATGTGATTGTGTACAATATGTGATTGTGTACAATATGTGATTGTGTACAAAATGTGAATTCGGAAAAGATTGTATTGTGGAAAAAAACGTAAGCGTGAAAGTTTTTCACTTCCATTACACCATTGCTTGTGGTATAATCCACTATGAATGACAAGGTTACAATTGCTTGTGGTATAATCCACTATGAATGACAAGGTTACAATTGCTTGTGGTATAATCCACTATGAATGACAAGGTTACAATTGCTTGTGGTATAATCCACTATGAATGACAAGGTTACAATTGCTTGTGGTATAATCCACTATGAATGACAAGGTTACAATTGCTTGTTGTATAATCCACTATGGATGACAAGGTTACAATTGCTTGTGGTATAATCCACTATGAATGACAAGGTTACAATTGCTAGTGGTATAATCCACTATGAATGACAAGGTTACAATTGATTGTGATATAATCCACTATGAATGACAAGGTTACAATTGCTAGTGGTATAATCCCTCTGCGTCACTAATACCTATTTCAAGACTAAACCGCAGCACAGAGTATCTTGGCGGGACCCTCGCTCCAAACACTGGCACCAACTAGACCTAATCGTGGTAAGACAAAAGTGCTTAAAATTTGTCTAGCTTACCAGGTCCTACCACAGTGCAGACTGCGACACAGATCACTCCTTGGTATGTTGTAAGATCAATCTCCTCCCCAAAAAAATCCACCATACCAAGCAGATTGGAAGACCCCAATCGGATGTAAGCAAGATGTGTCAACCTGATCTCCAGATACAGTTTGCGGAATCTTTTGAACGCGAGTATAAAAATATATCTGAGAATACAGCAACTGAAAAATGGGAACACCTCAAGTCCACCATAAAAAAGACTTCCCTGGAAATCTTTGGAAGAAAAATTACAAAACAAAATGATTGGTTCGACTCTAAAGCAGTTATTTTAGCACCTGTCATCAGAGCAAAGAGAGATGCACTCGCTACTTACAAGGCAAAACCTACCCAACACAACCTGCTAAACCTGAAAGAAGCTAGAGCCAATGCACAGAGGACAGCAAGGATCTGTGCCAATGAATACTGGGTAGAGCTCAGTGAGAGTATTCAGCTCGCAGCCCAAGTGGGCAACATAAGAGGGATGTACGAAGGAATCAACAAGGCTCTCGGACCCTCCCAAAACAAGACAGCACCTCTGAAATCAACCACTGGGGAAATTATCACAGACAAGTGCCAACAAATGCACAGATGGGTGGAACATTACTCCGAGCTCTACGCCACAACAAGCTCAGTCTGTGACTCAGCCCTTAAAGCCATCATACAACTACCCACAATGAACGAGCTAGATGAAACACCCACCCTTTCAGAGCTCAACAAAGCCATAGACAACATTGCTGCCCGCAAAGCACCCGGATGCGATGGTATCCCCCCAGATCTTCTAAAACAATGCAAAACTACTCTAATCCAACCTCTACACGAACTGCTTTGTAAATGTTGGCAAGAAGGTGCTGTGCCACAAGACCTGCGGGATGCTAAAATCATTACACTGTATAAGAACAAAGGTGACAGAAGCGACTGCAACAATTACAGGGGAATCTCCCTCTTAAGTATTGTAGGCAAAGTCTTTGCTCGAGTGATACTTCCCAGGCTACAAAAACTCGCTGATCGGGTCTACCCAGAATCACAATGCGGCTTCCGATCAGGGAGATCCACGATTGACATGATTTTCTCCATCCGCCAACTCCAGGAAAAGTGCAGAGAACAAAGGATGCCTTTATACATTGCGTTTATTGACCTGACAAAGGCCTTCGATCTAGTTAGCAGAGATGGCCTCTTTAAAATTTTACAGTTAATAGGCTGCCCACCCAAGCTACTAAATGTAATCATATCTTTCCACCAAAATATGATGGGCACAGTGCAATTCAACGGTGCCAGCTCTGAAAGTTTCAGTATAAACAGCGGAGTTAAACAAGGATGTGTCCTGGCCCCAACACTCTTTGGAATACTATTTTCACTGCTAATCCACAACGCGTTTGACAAATCCACTGAAGGCATCTATCTCCATTCCAGATTTGATGGCAAACTCCTAAATATTGCCAGACTGAGGGCCAAAACTAAAATCAGAGCCACACTCGTAAGAGATATGCTATTCGCGGATGACGCAGCGGTAGTGGCACACACACAAGAGGAACTTCAGTCACTAATGTCCCGCTTCTCTCAGGCCTGTAAAGAATATGGCTTGACTATTAGCACGAAGAAAACAAATGTTATGGGACCACCTACTACAGCACCACCCTCCATCCTCATTGACGATAACAAGCTGGACGCCGTAAACGAATTCTGCTATCTGGGATCCACAATTACAGATGACCTGTCCCTAGAAGAGGAGATGAAAAAACGCATAGGGAAGGCTGCCTCGACATTCGCTAGACTCAGACTAAGAGTTTGGGATAACCATAAGCTAACCACGGTGACCAAAATGGAAGTCTACAAGGCATGCGTTATGAGTACACTGCTATATGGCAGTGAATCATGGACCACCTACGCAAAGCAAGAGAGAAAACTAAACTCATTCCATTTGAGATGTCTCCGTAGGATCTTGAATGTCACATGGAAAGAAAAAGTGTGCAATACTGAGATCCTTGCGCGATCAGGTATTCCCAGCATTTTTACAGCCCTCAGACAACGCCGTTTGCGCTGGCTTGGACATGTTCGCCGGATGGAGGACAAGCGCATCCCGAAAGTCATCCTCTATGGTCAACTCGCGACTGGCACAAGAAAAACTGGTCGCCCCCATCTCCGTTACATAGATGTAATAAAACGCGACCTCAAATCAGTGAACATCAATACTGACAATTGGGAAGACATAGCTCTAGACCGCAACAGGTGGAGAGAGACAGTGACAAAGAAAGCTATGGACAGTGAAAGTACATGGGTCTCAGCCCAGGAAGAAAAACGCACAAACCGAAAAACGGCCAGCTCCTCTACCACCGAAGCAAAAGCCATCTGTGGACGGGAGTGTCTCTCCAAAATAGGGCTCCACAGCCACATGAGGAAGTGTGCTCTGAGATGAACCATAGTCGTCCTACGACTGAAGGAGGCCAATGAAGAATGAAGTAAAATAATCCACTATGAATGACAAGG